>BMAU01021342.1:0-130000 GCA_019973935.1 Trichonephila clavipes | reverse complement strand
AATTTTATAAATATATTTGTTTTATAGATTTAAAGAACCCTACTACTTTCATAATTATATAGTTGATATGTTTTTAGTAACTAAGGTATATATCATGCTCGTAATAATTTTTAAGGATTTTTCAATGTTCTTTTACTCGAAACTTGATAAAAATTGTAATAAATTGATTATCATCAGGAAAATAGTACCAGCCCTAAAAAATATTATAATGATCATCATCAAATTTACAGAAAAGGGATATTTTTGTTTACATTTGAGTTATGTGCGTTATCCTAATAATCAATTTAATTAGTATTTACACTATGCTTTACTCCCTAAAATTTTTTTATGTACTACAAGTAACATATTAAATGTATTTCTCATAGTTTTAAGTTATATTTCATCAGTAAAAAATATTTTAATAGCAAATATTACAGTTTTTAAAAAACTTTTCTTCGAAGGTGTACGGATACCTTAATACCGTAAGATCCCCAATACGTTAGGACATGTGTAATATGTAAGCAACACTTACTAAAAGAGAAATCAGAGGGATAAAAAGAAGCTTGATTGAAAAAGTAGCATGGAGCGCAATGCGACTGAAGGCCGAAACATCCCTGTGATGGGTGTCCAGCAAGAAACATCCGGTCTTTAGTAGGGGATATGATCTCCCCTGACTGCTAGGCAGGTTTCACAGCGTCTGCCCATGCTGAGTTATATAAGTTAAGGGTGTCAATGAGTTGCTGAGGCATTGCTGCCCATTCGTCTTGCAGCGCCAATCGTAGCTCCCGAATCGTTACTGGTGGTAAGTTACGAGCTGCCAAGCGTCTGCCTAGAAAATCCCATACATACTCAATGGGATTGAGATCCCTAGATCGTGCCGGCCAATTTATACGTTCAATATCCTCACTCTCTAAGAGCTGTTCGGCAGCTACTGTGCGATGACATGGTGCATTGAAAAGGAACTGCAGACCCATAGCGCCTCTAAAAAGACGCACATATGGAAGAAGAATACCGTTACAATAACGGGTCCCGTTGACTGAACCTGAGTCGAAGATTTGAAGGTCTGTACGACTACCAAGCATGATGCCTCCCCAAACGAGAACACCGCGACCTCCATACCTGCCTCTTTCAATGATGTTTGAGGGATGATTGCGGCTTCCCCGCTCTCTCCAGATGAGTATGCGATGAGAATCGCTACTCAAACGGAATCTGCTCTCATCTGTAAAGAGTACTCGTCCCCATTCATTGTCTCTCCAATTCTGGTGTTCCTGGCACCAAAGAGAACGCCTTTTCCGATGGGCAGGCGTTAAAGGTACACACCGTACAGGGCGCCGTGCAAACAGACCACCACCGTGCAGTTTTCTGGCCACGGTAAAACGCGATATCGGTCGTCCAGTCGCCTGTGTCGTGTGTATAGCGATTTCTCCCGCTGTCTGCCGCCTGTTTCTTCTGGCCTGTTAGACAATGTACCGGTCGTCTGCGGGTGTGGTTCCTCGTGGACGACCACTACTGAACCCCCGGATAGCTGTTCCTGTAGTGTGAAATTGTCTCCAAAGTCGTGAAACGATGCTGTGAGCAATTCCGAACTCTGCAGCCACACTTGTCACTCTGCGGCCTTCCTCCAACTTCCCAATGATTCGACCTCGGGTAAAAGCATCCAGATGTCGTCTAACAGATTGATTATTCGCCATTTCTCGCTGAGGCAGCAACTCGGTGTGATTTTAACTGCTATACGGTGTGAAATCTCTTTGCCAGAAATACTGATCTTACACCGACAACATGCTTTATACTACTGAGACACTCCCCCATTACGTCTACCTGCATATCTGTGCTACCGTACATCACCTTACTTAATCTCCTGATTGGTCTTTCTGTCCACTCTGCCTCTTCGTTCAGCTGATATGCTAATTTTTCGACTTCGTCCTTAATTTTTGCACACCAGTGTATATATATATTCATATATATATATATATATATATATATATATATATATATATATATACATATATATATATATATTATATATATTCATATATATATATACATATATATATATATATTATATATATTCATATATATATACATATATATATATATTATATATATTATATATATATATACACATATATATATACATATATATATATATACATATATATATATATATTATATATATTATATATATATATATACACATATATATATACATATATATATATATATTATATATATATACATTACATATATGCATAACACATAGTCAAAAAACATTTAAAAATATTTACCAAATTGCTGAAATATATTTGGAAAGACAAAAGACTATAAGAACATAAGTTAGCAAAATGATTAAGAAAGAAAAATATTCAAAAAGTAAATATATGTATATAAAGAATAATATGGCAGATAATCTTTATTAAATTTTTTAAAAAAATTAATTACTCTTCTAAGTTATTTTGGTTTATGAATGTTATCTATATTAATAAAAAAGAAAAAGTTTGTTTGTGTTGGTTGTTTTGGCCAAACCAAAAGCAACCAGACGTATAAAACTTAGCACGTAGAAACTACAGGCCATGATGTTTTTAACCTCGAAGAGAATTTTTCAAAATTCACCAAATATATTTTCTTAATTTAATGTTTAAGCAATTTTCCCACAAACTTACAATATAACGTCATATCACGTACGAATAACTGCGAAAAAATTATATTTCGAGCAGTTTTAGGGGGAATTGTTGCATACAATTTTTCGAACAAATTATCGTAAGAAGTGTTCTTTCAAAATTTCCTTTTTTTTGTTTGGCAACGTGGATTGGTCTACAGTTGATTTTACATTGTCGCTCGAAGTGGATCATTTTTCTCAATTAATCGCATTTTGTCCTTTTCCGTAATTTCAAACAAGAGTGATAGAACTTCTTTTCTTTCAGAATATTTTCAACTTTCAATAATGCTAATATTATAAGTTTTTTTTATGCAGATGCACTCAATACAGCTCTCACTAGCTCAATAAAGTTGCCATAAAAGGTACAACCGCAGCCAAAGAAAATATTTCCCCTCGTAATCCTCATATTTTCAAAACAAGTCATGGTCTTTTCTTATCAATAACATATTTTTCATAATGCATCAAAAATGCATCGAGAAACAATGAGAACTAAGTTGTAAGGACCTTGGGTTTCCAGTTACTTTTCCATTCGCAAACTGAAACATTGAGAATGTCATCAATCTATGATTGCACTTGAGCCATGTGATGTTGATATAACGACACAGAAGGTTGTTGGCCCAATAATAAGTAAAGCTGTAAACTATATCATTGCTTGAATATCAATACTTTTCAGCGGTATTTTTGTCCCACTTCCATCTACATAGCATGGAAATGTGGTCAAAAAGGCTATTCCTATAACTTTTCTTTCCGATGAAATAGATAAAAGGTTATTTATTTTCTTTCTTTTATCAGCACATTCCCTGTTTCTCATAGTTGTAGCAAAATAGTAAGAAAATCTGGCTATAAGTAT
The DNA here is from genome assembly GCA_019973935.1 of Trichonephila clavipes. Taxonomy (NCBI): domain Eukaryota; kingdom Metazoa; phylum Arthropoda; class Arachnida; order Araneae; family Nephilidae; genus Trichonephila; species Trichonephila clavipes. The sequence continues at coordinate 126,515 of BMAU01021342.1, read as the reverse complement.
GATAGAAAGTAATTGAGACAATAAATTCAAACTAACTGGGATTAGAAATTGCAAATATTGTGCTTTAAGTTAAAACTTTTATTTACGTATAAGATTCTATGACAAGTTGTTTTCCTTTAGCTGTTTATGATGCTTTCATCCAAATCAGATTTTAATTTAACTGGTTAAGATAGGTCTGAATTAATGTCATAATTTCTACTCTTGGAAATATTTATTATGTTATTTTATTTCTGTTTCAATTTTTCATATTCAGTTAGTGTTTTGTATGTTCAGAATTTTTTATGGTAATTTTATCAAAGTTAGAGCTTAATTTTTCTGTTTCATATAACCTTTTAATTCAAATTAATGTTATAATTTCTAATAGGTTGTTAAGTATGAAATGAAGCAAAGTTCATGTTATTTATTTCAATTGCACCTAACCTCATTTAGACGCCGTATTTTGGCATAATTTGCTTTTAGCGTGCTTTCCTTCTGTTTAACGCATATTTCAGTTTGAAAAAAAAAGCAGTTCATCTTAAAATCTTAGTTTTTATCGGGAAAAAAATAGATTTCAATTATGTGCATATTTTGCTCTATTTCATACTTGACAACCTAATATTTCAGTATCAAACAATTTTATATTTGTTTATTTTCTGAACAATCCTTTTTTTTTGCTTATCTTTGTTGTGTACGTTAATTATGTGATACGGTTACTCAAAGTTTAGTTTTTCAGCCAAACAATAATTTGTGAAGCTTTTTTTGTAAACAGAATCTTAGATAAGGATTCTTATTCATCAACACAAATGTCAACGGGTTTTATTGACACAAAAAATTACCTTCACTCCTTGCCTGTTTTTATTCTCATGTTAAAAAAAAATCTGTTACAACGCTTTTTATGTTAGAAAAACTTTATTGCTTTTTCTTTTTTGGCTCATTGGCAAACTCTAAATCTCACTTCTTGTAAAAATTAAGTAGAAACTCCTAGCTAGCAGTATAACAAAAAGAAAAAAGTACTAAGTTTAAACTGATTGTTATTAACGGGTTGACAATATTTGAAAAAAACTACCCTCCATTTATGTCAGCCAGATTTCGGCATGTTTTCTACATGCTGCTACATTTGGCCTTATGGTTTTTATAACCGATAAGTTCTCATTTTTGTTCCCATGATAAGATAACAAACATTATTAATTAAGAAGATATTCACTAAAAATGTAGTTTTGTGACTGAACGCACAACAAATCAATTTTTATTTGCACTTTAAAATTCAGTGTTAATGTAATTTTTTTTGTCGCATGGCACCATGTGTGTTTAACTTTCCTTCTAACTATATATTCTTCATGTAGATTTTTGTAGATTTCATACATGCATAGTATACAATTTTTACATATGTGTACATTTCTCTGACAATTCCTTTCGTTGAGAAAAAAATTGCTTTTTTTCCTTCATCAGCAAATCCCATGTTCTCATCATTATAGAAAAGCAAAATCGATGCTAATCAATGTTGATCAAATTTTTCGTCACATGGTTTAATTTTGCTTCTGACAATCTTTAAATATATCAATCTATTTCTACCATGTGTGATCCAAAAATGTTTGTAGAAAAAAAAGCTTGATAGGATATTCTCGTTTGAATTCTTCTTTGAATTTCTTTAAAATTCAGTGATGATGTCATTTTGTATCTCAGGGAATTGCGGTTTAACTTTACTTTTGATATCATCCTCATTTGGTTTAATGGAGATTATATACTTTATGCATATCTTTCTGTTCATATGTGATAGATGTATTTAATTATTACTATGGTTAGTTATCATTGTATTTTCTCATTTGCTTGCTCTTTCCAACATAATTATAATTATTTTTAATTGAAATATAACGAAAAAGTTTTGTTTAAAAAATTAATTTTTAGAAACATAGTTTATTATTTATTTTATTTGGTTCATTGTGATTTTTTTCATATTATGCCTGCTTTATCTGTTTTATATAGTTTTATTTTATTATTTTAGTCCCGACTAATTTAATGTTTTCGCTATCGTATTACATCTAATACTCTACATTAAATGTAATATATGTGTTAGATAGTATTTCATCAATTCCTCATGTAATATTAATTTAATGCTGCAGCAAATTTAATTTAATGGTTTATTTAAGCGTACGGCTATTTTATCTGTTTTAGATTTTTTTTAAAGTTTGTGTTTGTCCTAATTTAATTTTTTTCTATTGTTATTTATGAGTGAAGTAACTTTTTTACTGAAACGGTTTATCACATTTTTTTTTCTTTCAGTTTATCTATTTCAGGTCAATTTACTTATAGTTCCCTAAGCAGAAACATATTTCTGTTACAATTTTTATTTCTATTTTCCTTCCTTCATTTCTTTTTAGCATGTTAATTTTCTCTCTTCCATTCAAGGATATGCTTTGATGAAATGATTCGTTACTGTGAGGCTAAATTGCAATTCCTTTAAAGTTACGGGTACTTGAGCTAGTTCTCTCTCTCTCTCTCAAAGTAAAAATCTTTTCCTCAAAAAAATAATTCAGATCTTTTAGATTTTGTTATTAGTATGCCCAATTTCAAAGGAGAAATCTTATTCATTCATATAATAAACAATATTTTATTTATATATAAAAGTCAAGTGTCAATGGGGTAAATTTTGTGAATACTTTCCTATTCAAGGTGAAATCTATATCATAAATAATTGAGGGTAAAAAGGCATAACAGTTTTTTTTAAATTATTTGCATTCTCTTAAATAAATTTGTTTGTTAATATGATAAATATTATTTTTAATTACAATGTAAATTTATATTTTCCCAATGTCTTTAGCTCAAATGTAAAATGCAAAATAAGCTTTAAAATACTTTTAAATTACAATAGCGAAAACTGCGTTTTATTTCTGAAACTTTTATTGTTTTAAATTATATGGTATAAAACATTTTTAAGAACGATTGAAATCTAAAAAAAATATTTTTACATGTATGTATATTCTTACATAAACAGCCATTTTCAGAAATTTCAACGAGATCATAAATTCATCTTTATTTCAAAACACTACGAAGATATATGAAACGCGTTTTTTAAAAAATTTTATGTAACTCAATAATTCTAAGACGACATCAATTTTATGCTGCTTTCTTAAAGCGGTAAATTTCAAAATTACTTTATACGTGTTCTTCCACTGTTATCTCAAAGAATAATGAATAAAACTTTGTTATTAAATAATGATTTAATTTTTGAGTTGTTTTTATCATAAGCTTCTTACTTGGTAATTATTTTATTTTGATAAAAGCTTTAATACATATACAACAATCATTACTTAAATTATCGAATAATTAAATATTAATTTTTTTCTAATACACTCTTTTGTAAAAAAAAAATGAAGCATCATGAAGGAAGTGGTTGGTTTTAATGGAATTAAATATGTGTATTGCTCATACACAGATAATAAGATGATAAAAATATCAAGGCCATAGGGCGTATCCAGGGCTACGATTACAGCTTGAAGCTTCAATTCAGTAGTTAGTGAAACCACCCCTGGTGGCGCTAAATACTTACATACGTCTCTGTAAAGAGTGATAGAGGTTCCTATTGTTATCCTGCGATACATTTTTTCAGGCATTCGCCGGTTGTTGCTCCAGATCTGAGATATTTTGGGGTATCCGATTCGGGTTCCGTACTATGTCCTAGGCATCTGAAGAATGATCTGGTAACCTTGCTGGTCAGGGAAGAGTATTAAAGGCACGAAGGCAGTCCATAGATATATGAGAAGCATATGGCCTGGCATTATCTTGTTGGAAACTGCATCCGGATGATGTGTCTTGAAGGATAACACAACCGGCCGCAGCATGGTATCAAAATATCGTTGAGCTATTAAAGAAACATGGAGGATGACAAGAGATGACCTGCTGTTGTATGGGATAGCACCCCACACCGTCACACCAGGGGTTATGGCTGTATGCCTTTGTAAATAAAAGGCTGATTGAGACCGTTGGCCCTGACCTCCGCAGACATGAAAACGATGGTCAACTGCTTCAAAAGTAAAGCAGGGTTCATGACTGAACAGTATACGATGCCAGTGTGATGGTAACCATGATGATCTGCTACGACACCAGACGATTCCACCGAAGTTATGGCAGATTTCTTAAAAGCCACTGTGAGGCATCAGGCAGGTACCATGAAAAGGTGGAGTGTACAAAGAGGGGTATGGAAGAGGCTGTTTGTACATTGAATTGTCGACAATGATACCATTGGAGCAGTTCGGACCTATCGAATAATTATTCAATCTTGCCTCATATTTGATCATCTTGGCCATTTCGTCGATAAGGTCCTCGCAGCAACCATTGCTACCAGCACCTATAAACAGCTGTGTCTGTACGTTGCAGGTGAAGACCTTTTCCTCGTTATGACTACCCAAATTCACTAATTCCCACAGTTCGACCGCGTTCGAAGTCATTCAGTTGCGTATAAGACCTTCCAAAACGTCAAGCTGGCAACATTCCTTTTTTTGTCATGGAAATTACAACGACGAACACGAACCCTATTCCACCTGTATTGCCGGTTTGACACTTTGCGATTTGCTCGGCAGATATGCGCTCTACGACAGCAATTCATGTTGATTGGTCTTAAAACTGATTAAACTTGATTGGTTAAGATGTCTTTGCCTACGCAATTTCATCACAAATGACGGCTCCTTCTTCAAAAGATTGTATTTGAAAGGTAGTGATTCCAACATCCACTTCTCCCAAATAAGGAAAAGATACCGTAACGTGGTATATGGCTCTTTACCCTTATTTTTACTTAGACCCCTTGTTTATAGGAAATGGTTAAATTCCTCAGAATGGGGAGATTTGGAAATAACAGGGGTCATTGTGCCCTTAGAGATTTGCTTTGTATCATTGCGCGGATGTCTGCGTCCAAGTAGAGTGCTAATACACCATAGAGAATGGAGTCTAGTGGAGTGACTACGGTGTGATACGGTCCACTTTGAAAGGCGGTGCACGAAGGAATCAAGAGAGTCAGTCGAAAAATTCTGAAAGGTTAAAGTCACGTTATGCAGATAGCTCCCTTCATCCTTCTCCCTCGAGGACGCAAGATATGTGTTTTTTTGTAAGTGCAATAAAATGATTTAACCATAAATTAAATAAACTTAAAATTTTAATTTTTCATGATGTGGAGTCTAACTTTATTTATCTTAGAACCCGGCTGTAATTACTAATCCAATGACTCCGTATCAATGGCATCAAAACGTTCATGTAACTAGGGGCGTTTTTCATGATTTGTTTCACATTTTTGAACAAGATATGATGCAATTCATGAAAGATATTTTGAGCTATGAACTACTTCAATAGGAAGTGAAAGCAAAAATATAAGAATTATAAGTAAAAGTTTCAGGAAAAATAATCATCTTAGCAAGAATTAATTTAAAAAACGGTGACTGTGTTTTTAATGAGAGATTTTAAGAGAGATGTCAAGATTTGTTCTAATCGATAGAATATCTTAGAAACACATCAACGTTTTAATGCTTCCCTTCAACAAATGATATGTTAAAAGCTTCTGAAGGTTAGGTTTAAAGTACCCCTTTGCTTCTTAAAGAAATTCATTGCCAAATGAAAAATATAGGAATTCTTTGAATGATAGGTCAAATGATTTTAAAATACTTGAGTTTAATTATAAGGCAAGATTTCTGAAAGATTTATCTTTTTTACCCAACGTTTTAATCATTACTGGTTAGGAAACATTTAAAAAGCAGTTAATATATAATGTAGAGTTAAACCTGCTTTTTTGACTTGTTTTCATGAGTGCATGTAACATTTAATGGTCATATGAAACAAATATATTTCATATATTTTAAATTATACTATTATTGTCAGTTGACGCCAATCAATGCAGAACATAGCAGGTAATTTTAGGCGTACATTTAACAGTGTCCTAGGTAAATGAATTATTAATAAGTTTAGAGGTAGAACTTTTCTGCAGTAATATAAATTAAGACACAAGAACTTAGACGAAATCACCTCCTATTTGTCCGCTTACGACCAAGAAACGATTGATACCATTAAGTTAATGGTACTCTAAATAGATGAAACATTTCCCTCTTTCTCTAGAAACCATTCTCCTCCAGTTAAAATAACACAATTCTTTGCTCATAATAGCAATACAGACAGCATAATTTATAAACACGTTCTACTCAAGTAAAAAAAAATAATTTAATATTTATCAAAATCATATAAAATGTTGATTTTCAGTACATTTTTAATAGCAGTTAACAAATATCACAACACATGTGTATATAAATATACTCAAATTTTATTGGAAAAATAATTTATTGATATAGCAGCTGTTTTAAGAAACACAGCAATAAATCATAATTGTAAGATAAAAAGAAAATTAAATAAATTTATATGGGTTAAAAATAAATTCAAATTTCGAAAACTAAACTCACTACTTAATACAATGAAGTGAAGAAAGCGGAAACTTGCCTATGGAACATATTCAATTCTTCACTTGAACAGTTTTCGATTCCTTATGTCAATGAAAATATCATAAATCCAATGGCAAAATTGCGTTGATTAAAGTATCCGATAAATATATAGTGTCAAATTCTGAATAAGAATAGTAAACATTGAATGATAAAAACAGCCAAACTACGTTACCTTGTCTCTTTGTGGTAAACTAAATATGAATGGAAAGTCTAACGCGTTGATGAAAAGAAGAATTCTTCAAAAAGGCCCTCGATACAGTATGAGTGCAAAAAGGTGGGGGGATGACAACGCAGATGTTACACTTATTGGTAAGCTAATTTAAATTTTGCAAAGCTAGCAGTGAAATTTATGTGTCGAGGAGGCATGAAGACGAAAAACAGTTTCTTAAAATTAGCCTTTAATAATAAATCATAAAGTCACTACGCTCGTTACTGGAGCGATAAAATCAATAAATCCAAAAAGCAACATTACCAGTGACATCCGATTCGAACCGTCTTCTAATATTATAAAATTAATTTCTAATCTAAAATGGTGATGCAACCTGCAGTTGCATTGCCAACCAGTTGTTCTCTCCCTCTAAGAGTTAAACCACTCACACACTTCTTATATTTCCGTTTCTCCTTCCTTTTTAAAAACTAACATGAGCCGAGTTTAAATACTAGCTCGATTTGCATGGCAGTTGCTGCCAACCTCAAATCACGAAACTCAAAAAGATCGGGTTCGAATCGGTGTGCTTACTTTCATTGAGATCATGGAACGGGATTGGAAAAATACAAGGAGATCATAAAAATTTGGATCCGATTTTTTTTTAAATGTCTAACAATCGGCCCCCTTTTTCCAATCTCTCGTACCATTATCTCTTACAAATCAGTAAATTAATTTTAATCTATAATCACATGTTATACAATTTAACACAAAAAAAAATACAATTTATTCACAATCTTTATTGTAATAAACAAACTAATATTTTAATCTTAAAGAAACAGTCTCTCTCTCTCTTATTCTCTAAAAAGAAATAATTTTCTACAAAATTCTAACAATTTTTCCTTTACCATGGGTTTGGTAAAAATGTCCGCCAAATTATTTTTGGTACCTATATATTTAATTTGGAAAACCTTGTCGTATATCAAATTCCTTAAAAAATGATAACGAACATCGATATGTTTTGTTCTACAATTTTCTACCGGTGACTTTGAAAAACTTATAGCAGCTTGATTATCACAAAACATTACATTTTGACTTAATTCCAAATTTAAACTTTTATCATCAATTACATTCTTTAGCCAAATGAATTCCTTAGCTGCTTCTGTTAAACTAACATACTCAGCTTCCATGGTCGACAGACTAACGGATTTTTGCTTGAAAGTTCGCGATGAAATTGGAGTTTCGTCTATAAAAGTTATGAACCCTCCCATTGACACTCGATCATCCCTATTTGTAGCAAAACCTGAGTCTGAATAACATCTTAATTTTAATGATTTAACTTTTGAAAGTTCTTATTTGTATTCTTGAAATACCTCGTCAAATGACTCACCTCGTAATTCTGTGTTACCTCGCGCAACTATAAGCGGGCCTTGTATCTAACAATTTTATTATTTTCATCATATTTAATGGTATAAACCCAACGGTTTTCTAAAATTTTTATATTATCCGGATGATCAACTAAATCCCAAACTTTACGTTCCATCATTACGTTAATTTCTTTATCCATTGCATCATGCCATTTAGATGCGTCTCTGGATCTTATCGCCTGTTTGTAACAGTTAGGAATAGTTACTTCAACCATAAGAGCCTCTTGTTGCTCTGACAAATCTGAAAATCCCTGGGATTCGGTATTATCTTTTCTAAAATTAAATAAACTAGGATCATACTCAATATTATGCCTCTTACAGTATCTCTCTATTTCGTTAAAAGATTTCAATCGGGTTGCTTCCCCTTCTATACTATAATATACGTTAGATCCAGTTACTTTCCTACCTATATTTCGAATCCACTTAACCTCTTTACATGGGATCAAGTTATGATTATCGGAAGATACACCTGGCTTTTCAGATGTTGAGAGCGTTTCCGTACTTGTCTTTGAAACTAAACGACTCGTTAATGAATCTTTTACTCTATCAGAATCATCCTCATCATCATAATAATCAGGATGGTTTAAATTATATTCAAGGTTACTATTAACTTTTTGTCTAAAATTAATTCCCCTCTTATTTTCATCGAATCTTACATTAATAGTCTCGACTAATTTATTTTCATCTATCAACCATATTCTATAACCCTTAGTACGTTGTGCGTATCCCATCATAATTCCCATTTTCGCACGCATATCGAATTTTTTTCTAATTTGTTTTGGCACACCAGCATATGCCAAACATCCAAAAGGTTTTAGATGCAATACCGATGGTTTTCTACCTGAATATTTTTCGAAAGGAGTTTTGTTACTGTCTTTGTGACAAATTCGATTCCACGCATAAGTGAAACAAAGTAATGCTTCTCCCCACAACTTATGGGGAACTTCACTAGACTTAAGCAATGTTTTGATGCCATCTAGAGCGGTTAAATTGAATCTCTCCGCGACCCCATTCATTTCTGGCGTATATGAATTTGTTACCTCATGCTTTATACCCAGTTCTGTCAAGAAATTATCCATATCTTTATTACAAAATTCTAGTCCGCCATCAGTTCTAATTGCTATTACCTTTTACTTAGAAAACGTTCTGCTCGTTTCTGAAATCTTATAAACGTATGAAATACGTCAGATTTATTTCGGATGGGAAATACAGTCACCTTTCTTGAATAATCGTCAATTATACTCAAGAAATATTTATTACCGCCTTGGCTTTCAGTTGGCATTGGACCACAGAGGTCCATATGCAACAATTCCAATGGACGTTTTGATCTTACGGCCCCCGTCTTTTTGAATGAAACTCTCTTGGACTTTGCTAATTTACACGGTATACAATGAGTCTTACCATTATCATTTAAGCGTGGGAGACCTTTTACACTATCATTTTTACTAGTTTTTACCAAGTAATCGTTATTAACATGACAAAAGCGTTGATGCCATATTTCTATTGATCCGTTTTTTGTTTTAGCGGTTACATCACTAAAAAAACTAATTTCTTTACTCTTTGGTATAATATAATGATCTGGCTTAAAAAAATACAAATGTTCATGGCGTGTCGCCGAGAACAATTTTATCCAGTCTTTATTAAAAACATTAATTTTACTTTTAGTACCCACAAAATGCGCACCTTTACTTTCTAATCTGGAACCGGATAATAAATTTCTCCTCAACTTAGGATTAAATAATACATCAGTCAAAGTTATTTCATGAAAACTCCCCTTATATTTTACCCGAAATCTAAGTGTACCGATTCCTTCTACGGGACAACTTTTATCCTCCGTTGCTAACGACATTTTCATGTTAGTTATCGGCTTAAGATCTAAAAATAAACTCTTGTCATTACAAAAATGACTCGTGGCAGCAGTATCTATTACCCAAACACCTTTATCACAGTTTTCCTCAAATAAGATACAACTAGTTACGAGTTGTTTATCTAGTTCTAAAAGACTACATTCAGCTTCACAAAATCTTAAATTTATATTAAACTCTGTGTTAAAAGTTTCATTTACAGTTGAAGGAGATTTTTGTAGAGACTTTTTCTCTTTACAGTTTACTTTAAGATGTCCGTACTTATTACATACATAACACGGACCTATAGTCTTAATAGATTGTTGAACATTTTTAATAGTTTTACAGTTAAATACCTTACCACTTTTCTTTTGGTAATCATTCTTGCCATTTGGATTTCCATGAGCTGCAGCCGTAGCACCAGGTAACGTCTTCGACTTCTTCGAAGTGAAACTGCTCAAGTAAGCATTCTCCGCTTTCTCCAAATCTTGTTTCATCAACTGAAGACGATTGGCTTCTAATATCAGCTCTGCTTCAATTTTGACAACTCTGAAGCCCTCTTCTTTCCATCTGTAGATTTGTTGCACGGTAGACTGGAATTCCTGAGGAAGCCACCTTATTAATTGAAATCCTATGTACAGGTCGTCCAATTTATGACCCGCTTCTTGTAGTCTGGTTGCCGCTGTCTTTACACGAGATATGAAGATTCCAACATCTTCCCCTGGTTGGTATTTTGTTCCAAAAAATTGATCTAATAGTTGAATTACCCTTGCTCTTGTGACTGGTTCGAAGTGATCTTTTAATATCTTCCATGCCGCTACTCCGTCAGTTGTTTCCGTTATCAGATTTTTCAAATCTGAACTGATGTTAGTATAGATCAACGTATAACATCTATCCTTACGAAGTTGTAGATTTAATTTTTCCTGGTATGTTGCCTCTTCATCAGGTTGCTCTGTCTTGGTCTGTATTATAAACTGCCAGCAACCATAATGCATTAAGAGTACTTGCATATCATGCTTCCACGTGTTCCAGTTATTTGGAGTCAACACTGATATCTGGTTGTCAAACTCCATATCTGTTACTCGATTTAGCGTACTAGCAACAGAGTTCATAAAAAATAGTTCTAGACTGGAACAGTATTTAAATACACAAAGTTCATGGCCAGGTTCAACTGCTTAGCCTGCCTCGACACAATACATGGACTGGTTCAACTGCTTAGCCTGTCTCGACACAGTACATGGACTGGGCCCATAACCAAATTTGTTACACTTATTGGTAAGCTAATTTAAATTTTGCAAAGCTAGCAGTGAAATTTATGTGTCGAGGAGGCATGAAGACGAAAAACAGTTTCTTAAAATTAGCCTTTAATAATAAATCATAAAGTCACTACGCTCGTTACTGGAGCGATAAAATCAATAAATCCAAAAAGCAACATTACCAGTGACATCCGATTCGAACCGTCTTCTAATATTATAAAATTAATTTCTAATCTAAAATGGTGATGCAACCTGCAGTTGCATTGCCAACCAGTTGTTCTCTCCCTCTAAGAGTTAAACCACTCACACACTTCTTATATTTCCGTTTCTCCTTCCTTTTTAAAAACTAACATGAGCCGAGTTTAAATACTAGCTCGATTTGCATGGCAGTTGCTGCCAACCTCAAATCACGAAACTCAAAAAGATCGGGTTCGAATCGGTGTGCTTACTTTCATTGAGATCATGGAACGGGATTGGAAAAATACAAGGAGATCATAAAAATTTGGATCCGATTTTTTTAAATGTCTAACAAAACAACTGACGGAGTAGTGGCATGGAAGATATTAAAAGATCACTTCGAACCAGTCACAAGAGCAAGGGTAATTCAACTATTAGATCAATTTTTTGGAACAAAATACCAACCAGGGGAAGATGTTGGAATCTTCATATCTCGTGTAAAGACAGCGGCAACCAGACTACAAGAAGCGGGTCATAAATTGGACGACCTGTACATAGGATTTCAATTAATAAGGTGGCTTCCTCAGGAATTCCAGTCTACCGTGCAACAAATCTACAGATGGAAAGAAGAGGGCTTCAGAGTTGTCAAAATTGAAGCAGAGCTGATATTAGAAGCCAATCGTCTTCAGTTGATGAAACAAGATTTGGAGAAAGCGGAGAATGCTTACTTGAGCAGTTTCACTTCGAAGAAGTCGAAGACGTTACCTGGTGCTACGGCTGCAGCTCATGGAAATCCAAATGGCAAGAATGATTACCAAAAGAAAAGTGGTAAGGTATTTAACTGTAAAACTATTAAAAATGTTCAACAATCTATTAAGACTATAGGTCCGTGTTATGTATGTAATAAGTACGGACATCTTAAAGTAAACTGTAAAGAGAAAAAAAGTCTCTACAAAAATCTCCTTCAACTGTAAATGAAACTTTTAACACAGAGTTTAATATAAATTTAAGATTTTGTGAAGCTGAATGTAGTCTTTTAGAACTAGATAAACAACTCGTAACTAGTTGTATCTTATTTGAGGAAAACTGTGATAAAGGTGTTTGGGTAATAGATACTGCTGCCACGAGTCATTTTTGTAATGACAAGAGTTTATTTTTAGATCTTAAGCCGATAACTAACATGAAAATGTCGTTAGCAACGGAGGATAAAAGTTGTCCCGTAGAAGGAATCGGTACACTTAGATTTCGGGTAAAATATAAGGGGAGTTTTCATGAAATAACTTTGACTGATGTATTATTTAATCCTAAGTTGAGGAGAAATTTATTATCCGGTTCCAGATTAGAAAGTAAAGGTGCGCATTTTGTGGGTACTAAAGGTAAAATTAATGTTTTTAATAAAGACTGGATAAAATTGTTCTCGGCGACACGCCATGAACATTTGTATTTTTTAAGCCAGATCATTATATTATACCAAAGAGTAAAGAAATTAGTTTTTTTAGTGATGTAACCGCTAAAACAAAAAACGGATCAATAGAAATATGGCATCAACGCTTTTGTCATGTTAATAACGATTACTTGGTAAAAACTAGTAAAAATGATAGTGTAAAAGGTCTCCCACGCTTAAATGATAATGGTAAGACTCATTGTATACCGTGTAAATTAGCAAAGTCCAAGAGAGTTTCATTCAAAAAAGACGGGGCCGTAAGATCAAAACGTCCATTGGAATTGTTGCATATGGACCTCTGTGGTCCAATGCCAACTGAAAGCCAAGGCGGTAATAAATATTTCTTGAGTATAATTGACGATTATTCAAGAAAGGTGACTGTATTTCCCATCCGAAATAAATCTGACGTATTTCATACGTTTATAAGATTTCAGAAACGAGCAGAACGTTTTCTAAGTAAAAGGTAATAGCAGTTAGAACTGATGGCGGACTAGAATTTTGTAATAAGGATATGGATAATTTCTTGACAGAACTGGGTATAAAGCATGAGATAACAAATTCATATACGCCAGAAATGAATGGGGTCGCGGAGAGATTCAATTTAACCGCTCTAGATGGCATCAAAATATTGCTTAAGTCTAGTGAAGTTCCCCATAAGTTTTGGGGAGAAGCATTACTTTGTTTCACTTATGCGTGGAATCGAATTTGTCACAAAGGCAGTAACAAAACGCCTTTCGAAAAATATTCAGGTAGAAAACCATCGGTATTGCATCTAAAACTTTTTGGATGTTTGGCATATGCTGGTGTGCCAAAACAAATTAGAAAAAAATTCGATATGCGTGCGAAAATGGGAATTATGATGGGATACGCACAACGTACTAAGGGTTATAGAATATGGTTGATAGATGAAAATAAATTAGTCGAGACTATTAATGCAAGATTCGATGAAAATAAGAGGGGAATTAATTTTAGACAAAAAGTTAATAGTAACCTTGGATATAATTTAAATGTTCCTGATTATTATGATGATGAGGATGATTTTGATAGAGTAAAAGATTCATTAACGAGTCGTTTAGTTTCAAAGACAAGTACGGAAACGCTCTCAACATCTGAAAAGCCAGGTGTATCTTCCGATAATCATAACTTGATCCCATGTAAAGAGGTTAAGTGGATTCGAAATATAGGTAGGAAAGTAACTGGATCTAACGTATATTATAGTATAGAAGGGGAAGCAACCCGATTGAAATCTTTTAACGAAATAGAGAGATACTGTAAGAGGCATAATATTGAGTATGATCCTAGTTTATTTAATTTTAGAAAAGATAATACCGAATCCCAGGGATTTTCAGATTTGTCAGAGCAACAAGAGGCTCTTATGGTTGAAGTAACTATTCCTAACTGTTACAAACAGGCGATAAGATCCAGAGACGCATCTAAATGGCATGATGCAATGGATAAAGAAATTAACGTAATGATGGAACGTAAAGTTTGGGATTTAGTTGATCATCCGGATAATATAAAAATTTTAGAAAACCGTTGGGTTTATACCATTAAATATGATGAAAATAATAAAATTGTTAGATACAAGGCCCGCTTATAGTTGCGCGAGGTAACACAGAATTACGAGGTGAGTCATTTGACGAGGTATTTCAAGAATACAAATAAGAACTTTCAAAAGTTAAATCATTAAAATTAAGATGTTATTCAGACTCAGGTTTTGCTACAAATAGGGATGATCGAGTGTCAATGGGAGGGTTCATAACTTTTATAGACGAAACTCCAATTTCATCGCGAACTTTCAAGCAAAAATCCGTTAGTCTGTCGACCATGGAAGCTGAGTATGTTAGTTTAACAGAAGCAGCTAAGGAATTCATTTGGCTAAAGAATGTAATTGATAATAAAAGTTTAAATTTGGAATTAAGTGAAAATGTAATGTTTTGTGATAATCAAGCTGCTATAAGTTATTCAAAGTCACCGGTAGAAAATTGTAGAACAAAACATATCGATGTTCGTTATCATTTTCTAAGGAATTTGATATACGACAAGGTTTTCCAAATTAAATATATAGGTACCAAAAATAATTTGGCGCGGACATTTTTACCAAACCCATGGTAAACGAAAAATTGTTAGAATTTTGTAGAAAATTATTTCTTTTAGAGAATAAGACTGTTTCTTTAAGATTAAAATATTAGTTTGTTTATTACAATAAAGATTGTGAATAAAATGTATTTTTTTGTGTTAAATTGTATAACATGTGATTTATAGATTAAAATTTACTGATTTGTAAGAGATAATGGTGCGAGATTGGAAAAAGGGGGCCGATTGTTAGACATTTAAAAAAATCGGATCCAAATTTTTATGATCTCCTTGTGTTGTTTTTCCAATCCCGTTCCATGATCTCAATGAAAGTAAGCACACCGATTCGAACCCGATCTTTTGAGTTTCGTGATTTGAGGTTGGCAGCAACTGCCATACAAATCGAGCTAGTATTTAAACTCGGCTCATGTTAGTTTTCAAAAAAAAGGAAGGAGAAACGGAAATATAAGAAGTATGTGAGTGGTTTAACTCTTAGAGGAGAGAACAACTGGTTGGCAATGCAACTGCAGGTTGCATCACCATTTTAGATTAGAAATTAATTTTATAATATTAGAAGACGGTTCGAATCGGATGTCTCTGGTAATGTTGCTTTTTGAACTTATTGTTTTTATCGCTCCAGTAACGAGCAGAGTGACTTTATGATTGATTATTAAAGGCCAATTTTAAGAAACTGTTTTTCGTCTTCATGCCTCCTCGACACATAAATTTCACTGCTAGCTTTGCAAAATTTAAATTAGTTTACCAATAAGTGTAACAGTTTCCGTTATCAGATTTTTCAAATCTGAACTGATGTTAGTATAGATCAACGTATAACATCTATCCTTACGAAGTTGTAGATCTAATTTTTCCTTGTATGTTGCCTCTTCATCAGGTTGCTCTGGCTTGGTCTGTATTATAAACTGCCAGCAACCATAATGTATTAAGAGTACTTGCATATCATGCTTCCATGTGTTCCAGTTATTTGGAGTCAACACTGATATCTGGTTGTTAAACTCCATACCTGTTACTCGATTTAGCGTACTAGCAACAGAGTTCATAAAAAATAGTTCTAGACTGGAACAGTATTTAAATAGACAAAGTTCATGGTCTGGTTCACCTGCTTAGCCTGTCTCGACACAGTACATGGACTGGGCCCATAACCAAATTTGTTACACTTATTGGTAAGCTAATTTAAATTTTGCAAAGCTAGCAGTGAAATTTATGTGTCGAGGAGGCATGAAGACGAAAAACAGTTTCTTAAAATTAGCCTTTAATAATAAATCATAAAGTCACTACGCTCGTTACTGGAGCGATAAAATCAATAAATCCAAAAAGCAACATTACCAGTGACATCCGATTCGAACCGTCTTCTAATATTATAAAATTAATTTCTAATCTAAAATGGTGATGCAACCTGCAGTTGCATTGCCAACCAGTTGTTCTCTCCCTCTAAGAGTTAAACCACTCACACACTTCTTATATTTCCGTTTCTCCTTCCTTTTTAAAAACTAACATGAGCCGAGTTTAAATACTAGCTCGATTTGCATGGCAGTTGCTGCCAACCTCAAATCACGAAACTCAAAAAGATCGGGTTCGAATCGGTGTGCTTACTTTCATTGAGATCATGGAACGGGATTGGAAAAATACAAGGAGATCATAAAAATTTGGATCCGATTTTTTTTTAAATGTCTAACAGCAGAAATAACATTGGAAGTACAATAGTGAGATTTGTTATTTTTGATTCGATTGATTAATATTATTTATACGCAGCAAAAGAACCAATACCTGAGCAAGAAACTTGAGAAAGTCTTACACACGATTCCAACACTTTGAGAAAACAAGCTTCGTATCTATTTAAAATAAATGATTGTTAAAATAAGAGAGACAATTACTTAATTACATTATCATTCAAAATCGCTGGGGTAGGTAAGGGTGTGTTGTAATAGAAATAAGGGTTAGTTTACTCCTAGCCCTTAAAATGGAATAATTGCGTCACTCCATTTCTTCTGGACATCTCTTTAGAACTCATACAAATTGTTTCAGAATACCCTAACATTGGAAGCTCATCGTTAACAGATTGTGATCTCCCAATGTTAGTTGACTCACTGTTTATATATCATATTATATTTATATTATATATACCATATATAATATAAATATATATCAGAATATATCATAGAATATTTATCAATCAAAATCAAGTGGATCAAAGGAAGCCAAATTAATCACGAATACAACATTAATTAATTAGCTTTTCATAGTGTTTTCTTTTTCTATTTTTCGATCAATTGAATACATAGAAGTATTATTTTATTAGTACAATTTTATAAAATTTAGGAATTATGATTATTCATAATTTGGAAGGGTAAATTAAGATTCAAAAATTGTTTTTATAAGACATATCTGGGTGATTACCAGCAAATAATAATAAACGAATAACGCATTAATATATGAATCAAAAATAAAAGAATAAACGGAAACAAAATTGAAAATATTTCAAGGACAGAAATTTAATTTTTGTTCCTGAATAAATTAATAAGCAAACTTCAACTTCATGAATATTAAATTATCTTAAAAACTACTTTGGGTAAATTCAAAGACGATCTTAAGAAAAAGAAGTTTTTTTTTTTTTTAAATTTTTTTTCATGCATTATGTAAACAAGGAAACGTTTTCTATAATTTTTATTAAAGAAAAGAAACTGGAAGTATATTTAATTAAAATGAAAACAAGAATAATGATAATGATAGATTTCAAAACGCCGATACTTTTAATTTTCAATTATTCAAAAACAAATAAAAATTTCTCGTGCGCACATAAAATTCGAAAGATTGAAGGCATAAAATTACTACTTTTTACACAAGATTCTCAAAATAAGACTTTGAAAGGACTGAATACTTTTGAATTAAAAATGTTTATGAGAAGTTTGGTAACATATTTATTTATAATTTAACATTACATCACTTTTTTCAGAATCTGAATCTGTTTTCCTTCTGCAGATACGACGATCCACAACAGGTGCAAATAAATATTTGATATTTCTACTCCTTCAAATGTATCATTAAATTAAATTATTCCATTATTTTATAGGAAATGTTTTTCAATATAAGACAGGAACGTTAATAACTAAAACCCTTAAAAATGATGAATTTATTCGCTTCTGGTAATTCTTTTTGTCATTATCAAACAAGTGAGCTGTTACTGAAACTTTAATAGCAGTCTTGGTAGAGAATTCCTCTTCTTTCGAAGTCATTTGGGTTCCATTCCCTGAGCATCATTAGGTTTGGCTATTTTTGAAAGATGGCTGTCAGAGAATAACCATTACACTACTCAAGACAAGCCTTTGGCAATCCGCCATCTTAAAAAAGACTTCAATTCAGTTCCGTAATTAAAATTTCTAAAGAGAATTATTCCACTCGACGTTATCTAACGCTTCACTGAGTCAATGGGGATCAATATCTCTTTTGTTTACATTCTCTCCTCTTCATCTCCCCCAAAAGCAATTGAATTTCTATAACATTCTCAACCCGCCATTAATAAATATTATTCACTATCATTGGATCCGAAAGCAATATTTCGTTCCAAAATAGATTCATTAGAGTGGAAGAAGCTTTACACTCCAAGAGTTGTAAATTCACATAATTGGCTCACTAATGTATCCCATGATAAATAAGAATGATGCAAAAGGATCCATCGTATAAGAGAATTATAAAATTTAAAAATTTGTTTCATTCAATTTTCTTCTATAACAAGTTTTAAAGCAATACTTTATCAATATAGATAGCAATAAATTTCAATGTTAAATATTCCTTTGTGAGTGTGTCTGTGTGTGTGTAACTGAAAGAAAACTAGAAAGCTTTGCTAATTTGATTGGAAATTCAGGAGATTAAAAAAGATGCATGAATTATTTTCTTTTTATATATGTAATAATTCCCTCTAGTATATTTTTAAATAACCGTTAACTCTCACGTCTAGTCTAGTCCTTCAGGACAATTGTTTAATTATTTTAACTAGCTACCCGCCAAACGGGAACCTTTTGAACTACAACCATCCCCCTCCCCAAATCAAGTAATGTACACTTATGTCCAAAATTATCTTTACATACCCAAAAATGATGATATTCAATGAAATATCCAATCAATGTGATCCGTATTTGCAGGGAATGTGTGAAAACCAAGCCTAATTACATTATCCAATCAAAAGTAATCAAACGGTTTGTGATATGCAAATCTAGGCGTTACGTCATCAAGGGTGAATCAAGCGCTTTTTTGCGCAAACTGAATATTTGAGTGAATTTCTGCAACATAGCGTTTGATTTCAGTGTGTATAGACTCAAAGTGGTTTGTTATGGCTTCGAGGTATCATTTGGAAGAATCTGTAAAGTGGCGAATTATCGGCCGTTTAGAAGCAGGGCAGTCAATCACGGAAACAGCCACATGTCTGAATATTTCAAGACAGACAGTCTCTAAGCTATGGAAACAGTTTCAAAATGATGGAACTGTTGTAAGGAGGCCTGGACAAGGTCGGAAACGAATGACAACTGCTTTTGAAGATCGGTATCTGGCATTAACTGCCCGTCGTAACAGAAAGGCTACTGCTCGCCAGTTAAGTTCAGAGCTTGCAGCCGCCACTGGAGCTGTTGCATCACGGCAAACAATATACAGAAGGCTTAACGAAAAAGGTCTTTATGCCAGAAAGCCAAGGGTATGTGTTTTACTGTCTTCACATAAAAAGAGGGATCGCTTTAATTGGTGTAAAGAACATATCAAAACTGGACTGAACATCAATGGTCCCATGTTCTCTTTACTGATGAGTCGCGGTTTAGTTTAACAGGTGATTCTAAACGTGTTTACATCTGGAGGGAGTCAGGAACACGAAATGATTCCTCGAACATTGTGGAACGTGACCGTTTCGGTAGTGGAGGTGTGATGGTATGGGGGGAATAATGATCGATGGACGTACGCCTCTACACGTGTTCAGAAGCGGATCTGTGACAGGCCAGATATATCGGGATGAGGTCTTAGATCCTTATGTAAGACTTTTCAGGGGTGCATATGGACGTGACTTTTTATTTATGGATGATAATGCTCGTCCACATCGAGCAAACCTCGTTGATGAATTCCTTGAAAGTGAAGACATTAAGCGAATACCTTGGCCAGCAAACTCTCCTGACCTTAACCCAATAGAGAACTTATGGGACTACCTTGGAAGAGCCATTGCACGTAGACATCCTCCTCCTAGAGATGTAAATGGCCTGAAGACTGCATTGCTGGAAGAGTGGAGTTTAATTCCCCAGACTGTGATTAACAACGTTAATTCCAGCCTTAAAACACGTTGTGATATGTGTGTACGAGTCAGGGAGATCATATTCCATATTAAATTCGTAAGACTTAATTCTTTTTCTGAATCATTCCTTTTTTCTTAACTCTCTTTGTCACACTTTATTACCATTTTTATTGTTTCATGCTACATGTGGTAATCTTCAATTTTTTCTTTTGCATTTATGTGTCATAATGTTATGTATAATTCCACGAAAATTCATTAAATTATAAGTCA
The DNA here is from genome assembly GCA_019973935.1 of Trichonephila clavipes. Lineage (NCBI taxonomy): Eukaryota > Metazoa > Arthropoda > Arachnida > Araneae > Nephilidae > Trichonephila > Trichonephila clavipes. The sequence goes on along the minus strand of BMAU01021342.1, from coordinate 106,140 downwards.
TAGTCTCTGAGAAATCCGTGAATTTATGCATGTAAACATTATTTTGGACATGAGTGTATAAATAGTGAGATCTCTGGAAATTGCGCATTTACTGTCCTTCGTAATGTAATCGACTGCAGCTGGAGTGTGTGTGTTTTCTTTGTCCACTTATGTTTGTGTGTCTCTACATGTTCAATGTACGATAAACCGGATTGACTAACAAGATTGCTTCATCACAATTCCATAAATATGCAAGATCAACCATAAGATATAGGGATGTTATTAAGAACCCCCCTTCCACTTGCCAGGATAGTTGCAATTAGCCAGTCGGATTTACCTCGAAGAAAGAAGATAACGTGTGCAAAAATCCTAAATAAGTGCGGAGGAGAGAAAAATTAGTAAGTCAGTTCTTGCCATCGATACCATTCAAATAAAAAATGAAAAGAAAAAAACTCGGTGGATGTGCCCATTCATCGAAAGATTTGCAAAAGCGGTCCAATACTTCGTTAAAAACGGTGAATCCCCTTTTTTCCTGCTCCATCAAAAAAAGGTTCAAGTTTGGTGCGGAAATATGTGAAAGAAGAAAAAAATCCTTATTTTCAAATTATTTCAAAAGTGCGTGAAATTGTGAAAGAAGAAAATTTTTTTATCATCTATATGTTAAAAGCCAGATTGGATTACATTTTTTTAAGTGCTACAAGTATGTGTTTTTAACACGCTTTTATAAGTTTCATTTGTATGTAATGGAAAATTTGGATTTGATTTTTATCCACTTTAAAAGGTCATATTAATTCGAAATTTTGCACACTTGTCAAGGACCGATGACAATACAATAATTTAAAAATTTTGTTTCATTGTCCCGATCAGGAACGTCAAAAATAACGATTTTTTAACATTTCTAGATTTGGCAACTAATTCATTATATCGTTTCCAGATTTGGCGACTGATTGCATACTTCATTTTCAAACTCAACTACATTTTCCAGATACGGCGACTAAAAGATCCTATCTCTTAAAAAGGTGCAAATCTAAAAAGGAAAATGCTTCTTATTAATACAAATAAAACAAACAAAAAAGTGTTCTTTATGTGAGAAAGGGAAAAAAACTCTTGCATGTGAATAAAAATAATTAATGTTCAATAAAAATATTTTTTTTTATTTCTATAAAGCAATACATTTAGAAGTGATTATACGAATTAATATTATATCAATACGTTTAAAAGGTGATAAAGTTATGCTCTAACTGCTAAACATTTGTTTATTTTGATAAAGCAATACGTTTAGAAGTGATGATACTAATTAACATTATAGTAATACTTTTAAAAGGCGATAATACGATTGACATTTAATATTTCTTCTTAACACACTTTTATTAGTTTGACCTGTATCTATAGCGACGGAATCTTTGAAATAGAACAATATGGGACTCATCCGAATCCCCGTAAACGGGGAGAATAAATACCCTTCAAACCCATTAATGAATATCTTTTGAAAAGCAAGAATAATTCCAGCAGCCACAAAATTCTGGCTCCAAATATCAAACTCAAGGATAAATTCAACAAAGAATAAATGATAGTTTTGAAAACTAAAAAAAACAGGCTTTTGTTGTAAATCGAACTAAAACTGAAAAATAAATTATAGTTTAAAAACAACTAATAAACCCGCTTTAATAGGGAATAGAACTAAAAAGTAAAAAAAATAATCCTTAATATAAGAATAAAATGATTAACGAGAAAATTAATGCCATTGTGGTTTCCCTGAATTAAAGATCCCATCTCAATGACGGTATGTAAATCTTATGTAAATAGTTATGCACAATTAAACTTAAAATTAATTACAAACGGATTATTTTGTTGTGAAAAAGCCATCACTGACCAGAAGTGGGATGCAGATTTGTGTCCATAAAGTTAAAGAGATTATGACGTTTTTCTATTTGTAACTACAGCAACATTAAAGGTAAAGGGAGACCGGGGCAAGATGACTATGTTAAAAGTTTTTGTTGTTTATTAATTAGTTTTTAAGCATAAAAAAATATTTTTGCACGAAGTGTTAGAGTGTACTCCTTTGTACTATTAAATACAGTACCCATTAACTTTTCAAGTAATAAAAAAGTCAAGGGATAATTTTATTTTTTCAGAACCTTCACACATTGTCATCTTGCCCCAGTACTGGGGCAAGATGACTTTGGCCTTGGAGCAAGATGACAGCACTGAAAAAGGTTGAATAGATTTTATCTTCTGAATATGTTACATGGTTTACAAATGATAACTGTGTTTTCACATCTTACAAAGTATCAAACTAAGCGCAATGCATTGTAACGTAATGTTGAAGCGTTTATTTGTGCAGCTAACAATAGTCACAAATAAAAATGCAATTTTCATAATTAGAACATTCTTCATGCCACTACTCTTGGCATTTACAGCACTGGATCCATTCTTCTGTTGGAGGGTCACAATGTTCCTCTTCATAAGCAGGACATTTTGTAACACCATCCTTTGAAGTTGATGCGACTGGATTGTTTGGCCTTGACTTAAGCCAACAGGAACTCTTAGTTTGAGTTTTTTTACTCCCTTTTTAGCTTCACACCCACACATGAGCTTCTCTCCTCTGATATCTTAAAGTTTCCTGTTCTTCCTTCTTCTTTTCCCTTTGTTCTAACATTTCTTTGATGGGTGTGCTTGTAAGAATGCATGAGCTCACTTTTTTTGCTTTTTCTTTTTTTCTCACATCGTGTCTCTTTTGGCAATGGCTTGAAATAAAAAAAAACACTAACATACTTCTTCTTGCATCGGAATCAGTATTTGCCATAAATTCTGGTTCTTCTGGAAGGTTTATATGTTGGTATTCTACTACCAGGGTCGGAGGATTAGCACTATTAATCTTAGTTGCATCGGCAACAACATCATGGTCAGCAGTTTTTGCAACAGCAAAGTCGTGTTCACTAAACTGAAGAGGATTATGAGGCTTGATCCCACATTCTTTAAACCCTTTCACGGCATTTTCAACTGTAGCTGATTTAAAGTAAGCGGTGCTTAAAAGCTCTCCAATATTTTTGTCTGGGAGTTTGTTCTGGATGAGTGACCATAAAGTCGTCACATGCTTAACTATAGTTTTTAACTGGCCGAATAAGAACACATCAAGGGTCTGGAAACGATGTGATGTGTGGGGTGGCAACCCAACCAAGATGATGTTTTGCTCTCTGCAACATAAGATAACCTATAAAGTTATGTGAGTTTCATGATTGTCAATAATCAACAAAGCAGGAGATTCTTTGCTTGGTTTCACGTGCAGATAAAAGAGATTCAAAAAATAGAAAAATGTACCCTCATTACTATAAACGTTATCACTACAATTCCTGTTGGGGCTTTTCTTACAAGTTCAGGAAGTATTCGTTTCAAAAATCAGAAAAGGCGGCCGATCAAAGCCATTAGCGCTAATGCAACAAATTATTGTTACATTCCTTCCTCTGTCTGCTGAAGCAATTTTCGAAACTTTTCTAGATACTGTCGGACTGACCACCATGGGTAGCTCATTAGGCATAGTGGACAGGGGGCAAGGTGACTAGCTCGTCATCTTGCCCCAGACTGCCCGTTTAAAAATATGCGTTTCCATTTCCATGAAGGAAGTCGATTAATTGACATTTATTCGAGGTAATAAGTAGTACTTAAACTAAGCTACTACTAAATGTTAAAGAAAAATTATATTTCTTACTTGTATCTGTAGCAAAACTTATTTACACATGCCGAAAAGTTATAGCGTGGCAGTGGTAAACTATCAAAGCTTTACAACTAACAACCCAATTGATATATCAGATTGTTGTTTAATGAACAGTCAATAGGAGAGTGTCCTGGCTCCTAGCGGAAAATTAAGACATTCGTACCGGGCTCCCCTTCGTACATCTGTAACTTGCAACTAATTCTTTTGGGGGTATTTAAATAGTATTCTATTGAAAACTTCCAAGATGGGATGATGCAAATCAATCCTTGTATATAAAGATTCACTTTAAAGATGGAAGAGATTAGAAGCTAACAGCATTGCAAGTAGTAATTAACGTATAACTAGGGTAGATCACTTCGTAGATAACTTGATTATTGTTAAGATTGACCATTGGGTAAGTTAGTTGATAAAGCGGATTCAGGTCGGTTGGAATTAGATTACTTTAGAAAGCATATTCAAATATAAGAAGGTGTATTGCCTGAACGTGCTAAGTGTAAGCGATTCGATTTATTTTTAAATCTTAAAGTATCTCGTCACCTCGCTATTGCTTCCTATATTTATCAATTGGTGCATTTCTTAACTTGGATTGTTGAATTTGTGTCGTTATTGAGAACTGTTAATAAATTGATTTTGTATTGACTATGGCTCATCTTCCTTTCGACCCTCTCACACTAATGGATGACACCGGGCATCCATTACATTGGCACCCAACGTGGGGCTTACCCATGTTTCGTATCAGGAAAACGCTATGGGTTACAAGCCACAAGTGGTATCCATGCCCTATAGGTATTATAGGGTCAAACAGAATGTAATTGACTATCATGTCAACAAAATGCTGGAAGAAAGTACGATTATACCTACCCATTCAACTTTCCAGTTGTACAATTACATAAAAATAATGACTTGCCCCCTGAATGGCCTTAGGCCAATCGCTTTGCGATAGACTGTCAAAAATCCAACGCAATAACAAAATATCTTCGATATCCACTACCTCTCATTGAAGATTTAATTACGGACATACCTCATACTCGAATCATGTCCACGTTGCATCTTCAGCCGGGATATATCCAATTAGGGGTTAATATTTCAAGGTTATTCCAAAAACCACACTGAAATTGGTCTGCTCGCGCTCAAACGGATGCCATTTGGTCTCTCTGGAGTGGCTCCGAATTCTTAAAAGTCTATAGATACACAGAGTGTTTTTTTTCAGGTATAGAAGTTTAAGTTGGCATTACTTTTCAAGATGGCAACCGATTTAACAGCTGTCAAGTGATTTATTCTCAGTTTGGTTTGGCAATTCATCATGAATAGACTCACGCCTGAACAACGCTTTCAAATTGTGCAATTTTATTTCGAAAATAATGGTCGATTTTCATAAGCGAATTTTTTTTAGCGATGAAGCGCACTTCTGGTTGAATGGCTACGACAACAAACAAAACTGCCGCATTTGGAGTGAAGATAATTCACAAGTGTATGTCGAAACACCATTACATCCAGAAAAACTGACTGTTTGGTGCGCTTTATGGGCAGGTGAACGATGAAGGCCACAACGTTACACTCAATGGTGATCGGTATACAGCCATGATTACTAACTTTTTCATTCCTGAATTGAACAATCATGATGTCCAGGAGCTGTGGTTCCAACAAGACGGTTCCAACGGTTCATCTGTGACACTTGCCAGAAATATAATAATAAAAACGCGTTACCAGGTGGTCGCTTAACATCTAGTGTGATTAATTACCCGAATGAAACTGTTTTGTTAGATTTATTAGGCCCTTACCAAGCCATGACCGATCCTAGGATATCAACCCCCCGTTCAGCGACAAATGTGCCGCCCTTCTAGAGAATTTTTCATAATTTGACTAATACTTAGTGTTATAAATTTACCTACTTGTTTATGAGTAAAATGTAAAACATTAAGAAAAATGTAAATAAGCACAAAATCACTTGTTTCCTGTATTTTTTTTCCTAAATTGTAAGGCTATTATTATATTTAAAACTTTTAATTTCACCCAATACGTATTGCATTAAGACACTCCTATGCTGTAGATAATATTAGATATTTCCATGCAGCAAAAATCCTTTTTGTTAATTATCGATCTCCATTGCGCCACCAGTGTTAATGAAAAAATCTTTTCGATTGCACAAAGAATTTTGATATCAAAAGAAGGGTGTATGGAAATAATAGACATTCATGGACAATGGACTCAAATACTGTGCACTAGCATTCTATTTTTCTTCAACTATGCTATGCTTTTAGGAAAATCGGGACTTATTTTGATTTTTCGCTAACTATTTCAAATGAAACATTTAAAAAAAACATTGCTTGACCGATGGAACTCTATGCGGCCGTCCCTTGCTCTAGCCGCCGGCGTGCAGTACACACCTGCTATGATGAGCCCTGTACCCAGCTTCTAAACCGGAAAGATATCAATTTATTTTAGTGATAACTGACTCATTCACTAAATAAGTACAGATAGTTCGCTTCAGAAAAGTCTCAGCTAAAGCTATAGAAAATGCCCTATTTCAAAACTATATATTGCTTTATGGAGTTCCAGTCCAAATGATTAGTGATAATGGTCCTTAATTTATCTCCGAAGTTTTCGAAAGCATATGTCACAGATTGAACATAAAACACGTAAAAACGGTCGCATATAGACCGCAATCGAATCAAACTGTGAGGGTTAACCGCACCTTTCCTCAAATGATTTCGAGTTATGTCGAAGAAAATCATGAATATTAGGAGCAATTTCTCAAAGAATTTTCTTATGCCATTTGAACAGCTGGGCACAAAACACAACAACTGGGAAAACGCCCGCTGAATTATTTTAGGGTTAAAATTAATAACGCCATTTCAGAAGTTGGTGATGGTAACGGACGAATCGGCCCCTTAGTGAGTGGTAATATTGATAAATTGTTTGAGGAGGCGAGACAGAAAACAAAGATTCAACAGAATAGATGGGTGAAGTATCATAACCAAAGAAGAAGGGAAGTTACTGTTAAAGGGAGTCGGAAACCTCTATACCGACAATGTTAAATTGGCTGTTTTCGAGGTACATTTTCTCAAAATATGTTATATGTACATGCTTGAAATTTTTCATACAATTAAAATACACATTTCTCATTATACTCAAATAAGCTTTTAGCTCATTTTGAATTTTTCATAATTTATAAAAAATTTATCAAACATAGTTAATGTAGACCCGTTTTCCACATACAAAAATTTGTAGAAAATAAATCTTTGAGTTTTTCACAAAAAAAACTCAATTCAGTATATATTAGCCTTCATTATAAATATCATAAAAAATTAAAATACCTGTGAACAGTAGTTTCTCAGAAAAGGAACATCGAACATCAAAAATTGACATTTTGAGAAAAATTTATTTTAATGTATAATTACTTTATTATTAAAACATTCCTTCACCATATTCTAAATTATCAGCATTTTTATGCATCTCATCATCTTCTCTCTTCCTTTTAAGTCTTTTTTCTCTTTACTAATTTCTTTTGTTTTCTGTAAACAAGAGTATTTTGCTCTTAACAGCCTCTGTTTGTCAAAGCGCTCCATTGCCTGCACCGTGTAATCACCAGGCTCAATACACAGTTTTCTCAAAATTTCTAGTTTTGATACATTCCTCATATTAAATGAGGAAGTTGCATCATATGTACCTAACGATAAAACTTCTATTTGTACAAATGTTTTCTTCGGTACACGAGACCATATAACATTATTTACACTTTCGTTGGGATTTTGCGTACCTCCATGTAAACACTTTTTTAATAATTCTGGATTAGCTAAATACCTAAAAACAGATCGCATGGCCTCCGCAACATCAACAGGTAAACTATTTTTGTGATGATAGGTCTCCCCAAGCAATTCTGCCTTTTTAAATTTGTACCATGTATCTGTATCAGAGGGGCAAAATCCATGCTGCGGTTTTTCATCGGTTGATAGCTTGTGTAAAAATATTACCCATATGGCTTGTTGCATGTTCTTCGCGCTAGACAAATTTCTGCGGATGAATAGACCATAATATGCTTGCAGACGGTCGATTTCTGCCTCTGTCAATCTATTTTTTCCACATAAAGGCTTTCCGTCAGATAGTTTTTGGCCTCCGATCTTAGTCTTCAAGTGTCGAAGACGTGTCCCCATTCTTTTCATCACATGACCTATGCAGTCTAATTTCTCAACATAGCACTGGTCACCATATACATTGTTCTCGACAATTGAAGTAAATGCCTTGGGGTCGCCTAATTTCCTAAATATTTTTTTACATAGAACATTGTAGAGAGACTCAGAACGCTGAAAAATAGATAGAGCTACAGCTACTTTCATCTTACCGCTATAGCCTTCAAAATTTCTCTTACAATTTTGAAGATGCTTGGTTTTGTTCGGACAAATACAATGTTTTGAAAAAACTTCAACGCCTATCACTTTACCGGTATCAACACTCGTGACTGTCACCAAGCCATTCTTCGAAGAAAGACCTCGTTTCTGCCAGCTACCATCAACAGCAACAGCAAGGTCCCGTCATTTTCATCCACTGCTTCACGAACAGCTTCCGCCATACTGTCTTCACAGGTTTCTCTTGTTGCCCGCAGTAAAATGTTGTTGTACTTCGAGAATTTTGTGGGGAAGATTCATGATACCGCAAAACATCCTAGCGGACTCAGCGCCTTTACCTATGCATTGCATAGCATACACTAGTCGGGTATGAGTTCATAGTTCTCAGAATTATCGCATTTCCTTGAATTAAAAAAAAACGTATAGTTATATTCACAAGAAGGACATTTTAAATGAAATTTGACAGCCTCACCACAGTTACTTTCTTTGAGGTGCGATCTGTGAGTCCTGTTTTTTTCACATTTTAAACATCTAACAGCTTCCAAAAACACACAAGCTAAAAGGTTAATGTCCACAATAACATTTCTGAAACAAGAAAATGCCTCATCCGAATATGAAATCTTCATATTTCTATACAATTTTTATCTCACTGGCAGATGGTTCAGTTTCATTAGTACAAACCATCAGCACAATTCTTTTCATCGGCAGAGTTCTTGGGATAATTAGAATTGCCTTTTTTACAACCCTCATTAATTTGTGTGCATCTTTCTTTATTAAAAACTCATCTTCACTTTTTAAAAACTTTCGTTGATACTCTAGGCATGGTAAATTCGATATAGTATAGCAATTTTTTTTAAAGTTTCAGCTGAATGCTATTAACGAATACTAGCGAGATCAAAGATAGCAATGCAAGATTTTCAAACAAGCATTGATTTGTCTGTTAAATGGACTTCTAATGGACTAGAAAATAAAAGGCTCAATTTACAATAAAAGACAAATGTTTTGATTTATTTCAGACGCTCAACTTTTAAGCAAAAACGAAAAACTTAGTTTACTTCCTTCGCTTGTCAAATGGGCGTGGCCCAGATTCAACGATTATTTAAAAATAGGTTTTAAGGGCTTCTAATTACCCTAGAGGTTAAAGTAAGGTATTTTTAGAAAGGTTGAAATTTGACCAATTTAAAAAAAATGAAAAAATGTCAAATTGTCAAAAAAATCAGATTTTACCTTTCCTTAAGTTAAAGGATCTGGTATTGGTGCAAACATGCCCTATGAGCTCGGCTAGTAAAGAAATCGTTGGGAAGTTTCAGCCTAAATTTGAAGGTCCATATGAAGTTAGGAAAGTGGAAAACAACAATGTGGTTCTATAGAAAGGTGGTACAACTCTATTATAGCAAATGTATATCAGACACGGATTTATCCCCCGAGAGAAAGGTAGAGACAGAAAGGTTTAATGGTGAAGAGCAGCACAGAGAGAAGGTGATGGGAGGAAAGCACTATAGGGGAACAATTGCGGGCGAAGAGAAGGAGAAGGGTTCGATGTACAATAAGCAATCAGGAGTGACTTGCAGAGAAACAGAAGGTAGAGAGGAGAAGAGCGCTACAGGAAGACAAAGATGACCCCATGGGAGCTACAAGGGGCGGTAGAAGCTAGCTGCACAGTCACTACAATCGGATCCAAGAATAAAGAAGACACACAGGAGAAATAATAACCAAGAAAGGGAGGTAAGCCCTGCCCTGAAGGTCAAGTCCTTATCCACTTCGACGTAAAATGAGAATCAACGAAAGACAAGTGCTGCCGAGAAGGCTAAGTCCTTACCAACTGTGAAGTAAAGCGGCAATAATCGAAAAACCAGCGATACCAGGAAGGTCAAGTCCCTACCTAACCAGAAGCTGAGTAGAGGCCAGGAGAGGGAGAAACATCTTAGAGCCGGAGGAGCAGATATAGATCCTACAAGCGGTGCAGAGCGAAAGGTGCAACCAAAGATGGATTCACTTCGGAGAAAGAGCGAGTATTTACCCTGGAACAATTTGAAAGTCGTCACTACCAATGGTCGACAAGGGTGGAGGTTATGAGTGGTGACTCAACAGAAAGGCCCAAAAGAAAAAAAAAGTTCCACATTATGTTGTTTCTTTTTTCTTTCTTCTGACAAGCAGTCAGGTCATTTTTGCGGAAAGCAAGTCTGGATATATAATGATTTCTCTGAAACAAAAGTTAAGCACCAAGATGGGTGCATTTTTCTTTTACTTGAAAAATGAACTTTTGTGTGTGAATTAATTCCAAAATGTGGAAAACCTTTATTTGTTTACATTTGTTTTACTGCCAAATGAGACTTGGATAGTAGGCCAGAATTCCTTGCATTGTTTGTTTATAGTATAATCTATTTTAAAAGTGTATGTATTTACGTATGTATTGATGTATGCATGCGTATAATATCTGATTTGGGACGCGTCGTAAATAGGAACAATTAACAATAATTCTAACAGGACAGCGTGAATGGAAGGGGAAGTTTGTGAAAAAAACCAGATGGTATTTATATATAAATGAAATTATATATTTAAAAGAGAATAGTATTAGACACATATGTATGACATTTTAATATTTGTAAGTGTATATATATTGCTGATTAATCATATTCAATGTATAAATGCAAATTAGTACTTGTTAGTGATCCTATTTCCATTTCAGGGTAACAGGCTCTATATGAGATGATGGATGTAAAGAAGAAAAGTAATGTAAAATCAAGCCGTTGTTCACCATTAAGTATTTGTTTAGTGCACGGCTAGGGTTTTTCCTCAATGAGGTTTTCACCTGGTTCTAGCCCGAATGGGGTGTACTATTGTATATAGTGTAAGAGAAATGCACCGATTAAAATTTAAGTATGAATTTAGGTTAATTGTTTTTTGCTTGTCGTCGAGAGCGAATCTGAACAGGAAGTAGAAAATCTCAGATTTTTGGCAATTCTTGAATCAGTAATAAAATTTATTAACGTAATTTTATCAGGGTCGTTGAGAATCTCTTATTTATCACGTGTTCTTCACGAGAAGAAGGAGTCTTGAAACTGGTCTATTCGCGTTTTTCCAACTAATCCTCTTTAAATATTATTCCATTGAAAACTTTCCTCCTCCAAAGAAGATGTGATGATGCAAATCATGATTTTCATATAAAGATTAACTTTCAAGCTCGAAGAGGGAGAGGTTAGAAGCGGACAGGAATAGAAGTAGTGATTAACGTATAGCTAGGGTAGATCGTTTCGTAGATAACTTGATTAATGTTAAGATTGACCATTAGGTAAATTAGTTGATAAAGCGGATTCAGGTCGGTTGGAATTAAATTACTTTAGAAAGCATATTCAAATATAAGAAGGTGTATTGCCTGAACGTGCTAAGTGTAAGCGATTCGATTTATTTTTAAATCTTAAAGTATCTCGTCACCTCGCTATTGCTTCCCATATTTATCAATTGGTGCATTTCTTAACTTGGATTGTTGAATTTGTGTCGTTATTGAGAACTGTTAATAAATTGAGTTTGTATTGACTATGGCTCATCTTCCTTCCGACCCTCTAATACTAACGGATGACACCGGTCATTCATTATACATTCTTTAAAAAAAATGATTTTAAATTACTCAAGGTTAAAGGTATTGCATTGAAGAACCTTAAACTTTAAAAAAATAAAACTTCTGTTTGAGTTTATCTTCGATAACGATGAATTTAATCACAAAAAATTGCGCATCTTTGGTGGTTTTACTTTCACATTTACATTGAGGAATTTTCAAATAAATTAAAAGGCGTAGAGACAAAATTCTCGCTTATGGAGATAATAACAATTTCAGACTTAATATTTCCATTGAAGGAAATAAATTCGAATTGTGCAAAAGTATTCTAACCTTATTTACGGATCTGAATGAGTTATTATTAATGCTAGCAGGCACCGGCAGGGAGTCTGATTGTGAAGATGAAATAAATGAAAATAAAAGGGAAAGTTATTCTATGAGGCAAGATGATGCCGCGGGAAAAAATTTAGATTTGAAAATATAGTAAGAGAAGCTATGTCACTTCCAATGTTAGTATAAATTATATTCGGATATTGAAAACACCATTTCAAAGTTTAATACAGAACCACAGCAAAATGTAATTAATTGGATGAAGCATTTTGAAAACATTTTCAGTCTAACAGACTTCCAAAAGTTCGTGTTTGCGAAAGAGCTCTAGGTGGAATTATTTACAAAGACGGAGCGAGAAATTAATTCATGGCAGAAACTTAAACAAGCTTTCGAAATAATTTCTACTAACTTACATGAGCTATTACGTAAAAGAAGAATGATAGATTACGAAACTACTCCATAATATTTTTTAAATATGAAAGAATTATACAGCTCGGATAAAATTGAAGATTTCGCTTTAATGCATTACGTAATTAAAGGCATAAATGACAGGCAAGAATACAAAACGAATCTGTACGGGTGTAAGAATTCTGCCGAATTTAAAGAAAAACTCAAAATTTATGAAGTAATAAAGAATGATTATGTAAAATGTAAAGAAGGTGACCTCGATAAAACCACCATATAAGATATAAATATGTACATACATATATATAGAGAGAGAGAGACAAAAACTTGTTTTAATATATGACATATAATAAAACAAGTTTATATTAATATATGACATAGATTATTATTAAATATATATCTCCTATTACACAAATTCATACACGATCGTAATTTTTTTTTAAAAAAAGTAACAGAACTCACTGAAAACCACTTTAAAAATTTACTTTTTTCAGTTTCTGGAACATAAAATAATTCTGTAATAAAAGAATTAATAATTAATTACTTTTTTCTCAATGTATCATCTGTTCCCACTCTAAGATAAGCACACACACACGCACACACACACACACACACACACACACACACACATATATATATATATATATATATATATATATATATATATATATATATATATATATATATAAACAGAGAAAGACCTTCATTGTAAAAAACAAAAGTTCAAAAAATAGATTCTTTTTTAAGAAGTAAATTGATTCAGTTAAAGCTAATTCAGTCTCCTTCTCATAATCTTCCTGGAAAAAGAAACCAAATATAATGTTAGTCAAGTCTATTAAAAAAACTCCCATAAAATTTGGTTCAACTTATTCATTCTCAGATACACACACACAATCATTAACGATGCATTTGTGTAGCTTAAATAACCAATTTTTTTTTTCGAAAATAGGAAATGGCTTTGAATGCCTTTCAAAAAGCTTTGTATCAAAGAACACTACACCGTCACCGTCCACTTCCCTTATTCTGGCAGGAATTGAAATGTATTAACGCATATTACTTTGCAAGCTTCAAAAGATACAGACCCTCAAAACTTTTTTTAAAGTAAAAGTTTTCCATCAAATCTTTATCAATAACATGAATAAACGAAACATGAACAATGTTCAAGAATAATGTAAATCTCTTTGAAATAAGGATTATCTTTCTCTACAAAATAAAGTGTAAGAATTCAAACTACTTCTACGATATAATCATTCGAGTGACTGTGGAGAAAAAAAACTAGTTCATTAAAAATACCACCGAAATCGATACAATTGAAAACTATGGGAAATTGAGATGGAAATAGGAAAGCTTTGTATTGATTCCGTTTCACATGAGTACATATACCATACATAGATATTACTTAAATCGATTACCTACTTTATTAATTTATTAACTTATTTTATTTAGGTTTTAATCGAATTTGCACCTTTTAATAAATTGAAATGAACTTTAATTATTGAGAAATGAAATTTGATTCCTAGACATGAAACTCTTAACCTCTGAAGAGAGAGAAATGATTTTTAGGACATTTACAGGTTTCGAGTCTTTTCCAGAAAACAAATTCAGGAGAACAAAGTTTCTCTTGAAACTAAACTTGAAATAATGAGCATTGAGCATTTTGTTTTCTTTCTCTGATAGAAAAAAGGAGAACTACTGATACAAAAGAGATTATTTTATGACGCTCCCTTACTTAAAGAAATATTTGATAGTAAAAAGAACACGGGCGTTTTCAAACTATTACTTTTGAGCTTCTTATTTTTAAAGTTCCCTTAAAAATGGCCGTACGTAAAGAATTTCAATTGAGCAAAAATATGGCACCCTCTTTAAACTTTATTTCTTGAAATCAACTGATTTCGCGTTAAAGTAATAGAAAATTCTATACACTCCAATGACAAGTTTTTATGAAAAATTATTTCCTCTATCTTTGATCAACAAAACTTAAAAAATCTCAAAATTTTCAAGATTTTGCTTTTAATTTACTGCTGGTTGGCTCTAATAGCCCAAGTAATATATCCTCATAACAAACGATGGAAATAAAACGTTGGAAGTTCAAATCAACTCTAAATAACAGCCACGAACAGTTAGAGCAACTTAAAAAAAATGCTTATTTATTATAAAATATTAAACAATCTATATTTTTAAAGTATTTTATCTTGTGCTTGAATCGCAAATCTTGAGAAATTGATATTCTTATGAAATGTCTTCCAGCTGTTTTGTCATTTTCATTTGAAGTATGACGTCATCTTCAAGTAAAACATTTTTCACTATCAATGACATCCCAAGAAACGTATTAGTATCTTACATGCAATTAAAACAGGGAGAAAGGGGTATTTTTTACTATACCTTAACAGTAATTACTGGTTCTTAAGTAAAATATTATGAATGAGAGAGACAGAAATAATGCTATGACTACAAGGCAACATCATTAAATAGCAATTTTCATTCAGGTGACTTTTTAAATAAAATCTTCCACCAGAAAATGTTGATTTACATTTGCATAGTCACCCGGATTAACTCTAAAATACGTATCATATTTCTGTTGGAAAATAGTAATTTTGCCATAGTGGCATAATTTAAATTTTGGAAAATTGCACTGAATTCTTAACGACCCACTGAGTCCCCATGCGTTCTCACAGTTATTTTTTCAATTCAAACCATTTTTTTTTAAAATTTATATTAGAAAAGTATATAAATGATAATGCTTTTAAAATTATGTTCACTTGTTGGAATCCAGTAGCAGATTGGGTTCATTTCCTATCACCATTTGACCCGAATAGACTATCAATAGAACAAAGGCCGAAATTGACAATTGTCGAGCAAAGGAAAAATTTCATCGAGAAGTAATCTAATTACTTCCCATCAGAGTTCAATTCCTACTGGTTGTGCCTATTAATCAACCAAATACACACTGGCAATAAAGAGATTAGGAATAACTGGTTGGATCAGCAGATGTTCTAGATAAACAGTTGGTCCAATCAGACTGTCCGGTGTCAACAGATATTCTTTTGGGAAGGAAAAGGATTCTTTAGTATCATAGTTTGGCGGATCTTTTCACAGTTTCTCCTTTATTCTTTCACTGATGAAATAAAAAGGCTCTAACATGCTTAAGAAATATCACACACAAAAGTTTATTGCACAGAAATCGAATTGGTTGTAAAAACTAATTTTAAGATTCTAAAGAAGTAACTTCTGGAAGATAAAAGTAGTAATATTTGAAAGCAAAAGGAATAATTTTTTATCTTTGAATAGTGAAAAAATTGTTTAATTTATCTTGCATTTCGGAATATAAGAAAAAGTATTGATTTCTGATAACTTTCTGTTATATAAAATTTCTGCTCCCATAAAAAAGATTTACAAAATTGTGAAATTTTCAGCTTATCTGCTTGAATCTATCTAATAATTGAATATTTAGAACAATAAAATAAATATTATATCAATTTGATAACCTCTGTTTTAATAAACATCTCTTCAATATATGTATGCAATTAGCACAGATAGGATGATATCATATACCAAATCTATGCGATTACATCTTTTTTTTAATCTAAATAACTTATCTCTTAATAAAACATAGATCTTCCTTATGTTGTATTTCATTAACGAATTCATAAATACATATTACGGTTATTTTTCGTAATGCATCCAGCCAACACCTCCTAGATACAAGGCCTGGCCACTGATTTGTGACGTCACTACTAGTAGGGATAAATCGTCCATCGCCTACGGAGCTTCTCTGATGCATTTTTTGAATACTTTTTTGTTATAAACTAATTATATTCTTTTTTACAGATTAAAAAAATTAGTAAATTAATCATTAAATTGTATTTCATGTACATAAAACATGAGTAAATATTAGTTTTCCTATTTAAATAATAATTGCAAGTATATGATTATCCATTACTATGAACACATTGCGTTGAACATAAACACATTTATTACATTGTAGCAAATTATAAGAGCCTTTTGCATTCGTATGTTTCTTTTTTTACGTAACTATGATTATTTCTTAATTTTAAAATTTATCTTCTTATTTTTTTTTCAGAATAGTTACAAAGAGGAAAATAAAATTAGAAATAGTTTTCAAAACAAAAAACGACATACAAATTTAAAAGCAGTAACTTTATTGGTATCGCACACATCAAGTATTAGTATTAAATAAATTTCAAATATATTTGTAGATAAATTTACACCTGTATAATTATAGATATATACAGGAAAATAAATATATACTTAAAAATAGATTACACAGTTTATTTAGCTGTTTGTCTGTCACTTTCCTTAAATTTTTAGTACTTTTTCTCTCAAAAGTAGTTAAATATGTTTTAAAACTTTATTGGTATCAAATTAATAAACAAAAGTTTGCTGTCTGTATAACAGCATGAAAAATTACCATGAAATAAGTTGACAAAAATATTTTTTATTAAATCCATACATATATGATTACAGATACATACATGAAATTAAATATGTACACAGAAACAGATTACACAGTTTATTTTGCTATTTGTCAGCTACTTTTCATTGCTTAAAATGTTTCTATATTTTTCCTCCAACAATAGTTGTTCAATTATGCATTGTTAAAAATGTTTTAAAACTATTGGTATCATGCACAGTAATAAGCAAAAATTCTTCACTCTCTTCAATAACAGCATTAAAAATTACCAAAAAATAAAGTTCCCATAAATAACAATACAACAGGTTATCGTAAAATAAGTTAAAAATATATGTTTTAGATAAATTGTACATATATTAAAGCATAGATATATACCTAAAATAAATGTATATATAGAGAAAATATAATACACTCATGTAAAAATGTAATTCATTTAGCTAATAAAGTAGGTATTTTTTTCAAAGCAAAAAAAGAAAAAGAAAGAAAGACAAACAAATTTAAAAACAGTAGCTTTATTGGTATCAAATACAATCACAGCATTAATTATTAAATACATTTCAAATACATTTTTAGACAAAAATCTGTACTATATAATTATAGATATATACAGGAAAAATAAGTACATAAATAAAAATAGATTACACAATTTATTCAAATGTTGTCGCATTTATTTTTCTTTCTTTAAATCTTTGGTACTTTTTCTTCCAAAAGCAGTTATACATTGTTGCAAATGTGAATTAAATATGTTATAAAACTTTATTAGTACCATGCACAGTACATGCATAAATTCATTCGAATTTATCAAGCGAATCGATATTTCTGAGGCAATTTGACGTTGATTATTTTGTTTAAGGAACATATTTTCATAATCATTAGAAATAAAATTTTCTGAACTATTTTATAGTTGTACAACATCTGGAGAAGGGCACAATAAACTTCCTCTGTCTAAGTTACGTATTAAATCATAGTTAGAACTTAGTTCAAAAGATTTATTAAGAACAAGTGATTTGGAACAAAAGTCGCATTTTAATTTTTTAAGTGCTGCTCTGACACAAACACCAGCTAAATATGTTAAAACAGTTAGATACGGCTGAGCATCATGAAAATCTTTTTCAGATAGTGTAATATTTAAATTATGCAATACTGATGACTCTAAAGGATTTTCATTACACGAATCTTCCAAATAATTGTCTTTTAAATTAAGCTGGCCATGTGTTTGAAACCAAAGTTAGAGGTAAAAAATTTTGCATTCTTAGTTTAGCTCCTACTTCATAAAGCTGTCGAATTGATATTAAATATTGAGAATCTGAAAGTGTTTTATATTTTCCAAAACGACTTTCTAATGCATCTATTTGAATTTTTCCCGGGAAGAAAATACTGAAATTTTAATTCATTAATGCAATATTTTGACATTTCAAGTAAAGCGTATGTGGTATGAATAAAAGCAAGATGTGTTTCTTTAGTAAGGGTGCCAGTAGTACAATTTTTTTCCTTCCACGAGTCTAACTATGACAAAATTTTATGCAAGAATTCACATGTTTGGTTGTCTGGAGATAAAGTAATCGGTTGCTGATAAGGATCAAGCAAATGTTGTCCCTTTAAAGGTGTTTCCACCTCTATTTTCCACCATGTACAAATTAAAGAAATACAAATTGATGTTTTTTCATAACTAATTAGTTTATGTTGCTCTCCTAATAGTTGAAGCCCCTGAATAACAAAATTATAAAATATCTTAAGCACAAGTTTCGCATTTTGTTTTTCAAGATTTGTAGGACATAAAGCCTTCAAAGTTAAACCATAAGCAAACTTAGAAAAATTTGCTTCTAATAATGGAAACTTATTATGATCTTCAAAATCTGGAAAATGAAAACATTGACCTGCATTTTTTGATTAATCCAATTGTTACAAATGCATTTAAAAAGGTGCACTGAATCCATAACAAAAAATAAAGGATTGGAAGAATCAGAAGGATGTGGATATACAAAGCTCAATTTGGGAGGAACAGAAAAGTTTGACATTGCTTTTCGATTTATAGAATTATTGTCAGAAACTACACCTATAACATTGAATCCTATACCATCAAGTTCTACGATAGTTTTTTTAACAACAGTAAACAATTTTTCTCCATCGATTTTTTTCACTGGCATTAAATGAACTACTTCTTTAAGAGGAGAAAGAAGACTTTGAATCATGAGTACATATGCTGAAGTAGCAGCTTGTTCACTGTTATATGCCATCCCTAGAATATTACCCCCTTCGGTGTATCTTCGTATTGCATCATCCAAAAAGTGTAATTCACAAACCTATAAAATTAAATATATATATATATTGTTTTGCATCAACAAAAAATATTTGTTAGAATTAACAAAAATTTCTCTGATAATTTGATTTTTTTAAAATGAAGTTATGAAGTTAACGAATTGTGAGGTTAACGCTGCGAGTCATGTTTATCTGTTTTCAGCTTAGTTTTAAAGTCATCCTAATAGTTCAAAAATCAACTAGTTTTTTTCTTGTTGTTGTTGTGAATGTGTTTTGCATTTTGTATCTCACATCATATTAATATACAAAATATACAATAAATGGTTGCTTATGTCCATATTTACATTGACTACGAGCTATATATCATAATGGGCTTTCTTTGCTAACAAACTATTAATACTTAAGGTACTTTCATTGATTCTACGAAAAGGTGTTTGGTATAAATGACACAAAAATAAAGCAGCAATAGCAAAAACACTAGACAGTTTTTGTCTCATTAACAATGCTTGCTTGGGCTCATTTTTAAAAACATAAATTTTATTAGGGCTACAAAAAATTCATTTCATAAACAAAACATCTTTATCGTTATAGATAAATAAAAATGAATTGCCAATGTTTAAGAAACTCACATGAAGAAAAATAAATGAGTACATTTTCAAAGGTCTTATCGAACAACCTATTAAAGTTGTTTGTAGACTTTTAAAATAAAGATATTATTACAATTTCCTTAAATTGAATAAAATTAAAAAACTTACCTTCGAATACTTTGATGGAGCAAAATCTTTTCTTGAAATGTCTTGTATCCATTTTTTTCGAAGAAAGTCCTCTTTTGGGAATCGAAACATTTGTACTTTAAAATTGCTATTTATTTCTTTATAATTGCTATTGCAATTCTGTACAACTAAGTGTAGGCCATTTTTTTTATGATCTTATCCAAAACCATCACAAATAAATTGAAAAGCTGCAATAAAAATGTAGAAAGCTGCGAACTGTACAGGAGCAACAATCAAAATGGCGTAGGCGAGTAAAGTGAACTTCAAATCTGGCGGGATTTCTATACCTACTATATGTGACGTCACAAGCTTCTCTCATTAGAGTAGCCAGACCTTGTATCTAGGAGGTGTTGATCCAGCTCATTCATTACCATTTATAAAATAAGTAATCTGCATTGACTCTGAAGCATTAGAAAATATTTTACGGAATTCAGTAAAATCCTTTATATGCCCATGAGAGAGAAGTAACCAACTTCATCAATTTCGAAATGTTCCCCACCTATGATTTGCGCTTCGACTAGTACGAGAATTGATTTCTAGATTTTCAAGCCCTAAGCATAAATGATGAACTGGAAGTTTCCTGAGCAACAAGAAAGCTCTTCCAGCTGACGTACAATTGAATTAAGTGGGTGACCATATGCCTGCATTATTCAAAAACCTATAGGCGTTTGGGTTCCATTAAACCACATTAAAAAGAACACGATACTTTGGTAAAGCTTGTAACATCCCACGAAGTGTTTTCGCTTGTTTTCTAATGGTCACGATAGCCTAGTGATCAAGTAATATGTATAAATTCTTAAATTTTTGACTGTAAAATACATCTAAATTTATAATTTCTTTTGTAGATTTTAGTATTTGCAGATGATATTTATAAATATTACGTAGTGCGATAAAACACGAAATGCAAAACATAAGATGTCGTATCTTTGAATAACTCTCAATGGGTGGTGGGAAACATACTTGCCCCTAGAAAAATTGTTTAAAAAATAAAATTAATTTTAAGGGATTTGTTTAGTAAATTTTTTTAAATCAACTCTATTAAAAAATTTTAACATAACATTGATTGAAAAAATGACACCATAAAGGATAAATGCAATGGTATTCTTTTCGAATGACTTTTTTTCAGAATATTGATTAAACTTTTTAGAATATATTTCCTTCTGTTAAGTATATCTTAAACAACGCCAAACATTCCTCTGGCAATTGCTGCGGGTAAGAAAGTCGAAATGGTGTTATTAATCTTCCCTCCAATGGCCATAGACATATAACTGCAATATCTGCAGAATTAATTAAAGCTGTTTTGTTTCCTTCCTCTGCCGACAAACATCGCTAATGAAATTTCCCGAATCAAATTACGAAATACTAATCGTGTTAACTGTGTTTAATCATCATATTTCAAGTACTTCGGCAGCAAATCATTGTTTTTTTCTCTTCAATTTGCCACCTCAAAATCGGTCTTCTTTCTGAAATGTAAAGGAAGCATCCGACTGAAGATTAAAGCCTGGATTAATCAAATTCTAAGGAGAAAAATAGTTTGTCTCATACACAATGAGATATTTCTTTAACAATAGATGCAGAAAATATTTCAATAAAAACTTATTTGGGGCGAATAAACATTTTTGATTTTTTTCATAAAAACGTTTCTGGTAAATATTTTAATAATATAATAATTTTAATGTCAATTAAAATCTCTGATAAGCTGCACAATAGAAAAATAAATTAATATATATTCTCTGAAAATATTATTATTACAAAAAATTATTTACAATTTCAATATATTTAAAAGTTTTCAACATAAAAAAATTGCATCAGGGTCTATTAAAATGAAGAAATAACTGTATTGGATGATCCAAAAAGAAAAACACGGTATCTACTTCAACCCTTTATCTCTTTAAATAAGCAGTTTCCCTTCTCAACAGATTGTGGCCGCGGTAGCCGAGTGGTATAGGTATAGGTATCGGATCGTGGCTGGCTTTGTCACGAATTCGAAACTAGTACCACTAAAGACCCGCCGTGTAGTGCAGCGAAACACGCTAAATTTGTCGAACGCTCAAACATCCTCCCATTGGTGTGGTGTGGTAGTTAGGAGAGAGGTGTGCCAGCTCAGGTGTCATCCACGTCACTTGACAATGGTTCAAAATTGCGTGGTCCGTCGCCAAAAGCCCACGTGTAGCTGAACAGTGTGACGTTAATATTCACTCACTTACTTGAACCAACCGATAGAAAAAAAACAGTTATGGTGTGCGGAGTTAATAATGAGTAATTAATTTTACAGAAAATCGAAATTTTCATTAAAAAAATTTAAAAGTTAATTTGAGATTTTTACAAAAGAAAATAGTATGCTGTTTTTGAAAAATGTTATCTTTATTTCGCTCTTCTATTATGCAAAATTCAGATATAATCGGAATAATTTATTTCCCCCATGCAGATTTATTTATAAGCATTCATTCACTCTTAATAACTGGAATCACGCCAAAAACTAAAAATTTTAATTAAATGTATTTATTTATTTTGTATATGATTAAGCTTTACACGATTTTTTGAATCAGAAAGAGTAGTTTAATGTACATGTATTGTAGAATGTACATGCAAGAAGTTCCTTATTTTTCATTGCCAGCTACAAGAAGAATTAAGGGCACTTTAATTTAGAGTTAGAAACAATTATCCATAGCTAAATGTGCTTACTTTATGATAATAAAACAAGTTCGCAAGATAGGCAAAAGCGTTTCATAGTATTTTTGTTACGGAAATGCAACGTATTATGCCTTTAGACAACACAGAAAAACTTTCTTCGGAATTTATTTCTCGCATTGATAACTAATTTTTTGTCTTTCATAATCTTCCCCATGTGTAACTCCATGTCTCATGGTCTTCATTTCTATAATCTTTGTCGTAATATCCAAAAGTCAGTACCCTTTTCCACATAAGTTTTCGGAGACAGTTACAGTAAAAACAATTGATGTTTTATATTTAGATTATATTATTAAGCGAAATCTGTAGTAAAAAGTGAAGCTGTGACCTGCCATTATTTTACAATTTTAAAAAATTGGCAAGTTTCGAGGTTTTTTCAAACTCATATAAAAATACTCAATTTTTAAAAATTTTAGTCATTTTAAGTTATTTATGTTTCTCAGGTTATTGCAAGCTAAAAGTATGTATTTGAAAACCTATTCCTTTGTTGATTTTTAATAATTATCCTTCTACAAAAACCTGGAAAAAACTAGAAATTTTTTAAAATATCAACTTAAGTATTTTTCTATAAAAAATTAACTAGATCTCTATCTCTCTCTCTCTCTCTCAGCCGTAAGCCCATACTAAATTTTATAGAGCATACATTTGGGAGTATGTACAAAAAATTTCAAGGTTCTATCTTGAACAGAAAAAAAGTTTTAGGGATTCGAAAACACTTATACCTTCAAAATTGAAAGTCTGTGAAAAAAGTATTTAAAGTTTGTAAAGTCATAAAACAAAAACTTATAACGCCCGTAAAGCTCTAATTTTTCTATGTTACTTTCCAATGTATGTTCTACAATAAAACACTATTTTAATTAAATATGACTGAAAATAATATTTTTAATTCAAAATATATTTTTATATAATATTGATAGCATTTGTTACGATCATAGTTTATTCAGTTTAATCTTAACCTAATATTTTCACAAAAACTTTGAAACACAGAACATTTATGCACAAAATAATACTGATACTAACGTAAGCCAAAAATAACCACACACAGGTTTGCTTATAAAAATTAATTTTTTTTCACTTTTAAATCGGGCATTTTAGGAAGCTTTAGCTCTTGTTGTATGACTTTAAAATACAAAAATATAGTACTACAATATGTTTAGTATAATTTAGTTTGGTACATCAAGGAAATATTCAGTTTTATCTGCAATACTTGAATTCAAAATACTTGTATTCGGAAGTCTAATTGCAGTATCATCTGAGGAG
Source organism: Trichonephila clavipes (assembly GCA_019973935.1). Taxonomy (NCBI): domain Eukaryota; kingdom Metazoa; phylum Arthropoda; class Arachnida; order Araneae; family Nephilidae; genus Trichonephila; species Trichonephila clavipes. The sequence continues at coordinate 82,394 of BMAU01021342.1, read as the reverse complement.
ACTGATTTTTGGATGCATCATTTTCAGTAGTATTCCATCTCTATGAAATATTATATCTCACAGCAAGCTGAGAAGTTTGTGATCATGGCCTTTTCTTAACAGGAAAAAAGTTAATGATAAAGTTTCTAAGTTATTTAAATTATTTTTAAAGCAAAAATTGGCCTTGAAATCAATTTTAATTAATTAATTATGAGAATTGAAAAAACTCAAAAGATAATCAAACAGAAATGATTTTATTAATGAAAATTGGAACTAATAATCATTTCACACTAAATTCTCCAAAATATTTTTAATTAATTCAATTTAAGAGTGGAAAAATGCTTTAAAATGAAACCGAAACCAAAATTATAGCTCATAAAACTTCAAATATCTTAAAAACTAATTTGCTAACAGATATGAAATTTGGTGGTAAGCTTCTCAATAATATGGACCACTAGAAAATATAAAAATCCTTTTAAGCCTTAAAGCTATTATTTTCTCCGATTATAAAGAACGTAAAAAGGATTATTTGTTCTTCGAATTCTAACATACAACCTCTGACAATAAAGTTCGATGAATGAAGTCAGAATAGCCGATCTGGCAACACTGACAAAACAAAACTCTGCACATGCATACTGGCAGATGTTGACCATTTGCCTCACCATTGTTCACTTGAGACTCATTTGTGTTTCATGTAAGACTTGTTTTAAAAAGTGCTTCTTTACTACGTTGGTTCTAAAGAGCAGTCAGTAGGGTAAACCCCTTTTAAAAATCGATTTTGAGTTTTTGTTTTTTCTGAAATCTACAAATCAAGACCTTTCCAATGATATAACATACAAGCCATTATATGAATTAGAAGTATTTTAAAATGATTTTTAAAAAATGATCAGTTGATTTAACACGCCCATTTTGACAAATAGAAATGTAAACATTGCTTTTTTAAAACTGCGGAAAAGTTGCAAAGCCTCGATTAACTTTTATTTTTTAATAAAAGAATTAACTTCAGATAATTGTATAACTGCAACTGTGTTATATTTGCTAAAAACCTTTGAAGGCAATTTCAGATTTTCATGTGGGTTTTAGTAAATTTTATACTCAAAATGTAGGCATTTTTTACTGAAATTTGGGTCTTTTCTTTAGTTTAAATTCATTTTTAATTAATGATTACAGAATCTTCGCGTGTTTAAGTAGTGTTAAAAGAAAAAAAATTAGAATATATGTATAACTGTGACCAGGTAAGAAATATTTATGTAACGAATATTCATTATAACTGCATAATGGATAATGAAGATAATATTCTTAATATATGATACTTTTACAAGGAAAATTTTTTTATAAAATTGTTTTCTAAATAATTTTTTTAAATTTTATAAATGTACTCTGTTTCTTAAATGCAGTTGTGTATACTGAAGTGACATTTTTAAAATATTCCTGCGCAGATATCATAACAAAAAATGACAATTTTCAATAAATTCATAATAATCATATATGCTCGCTCAACTAAAAGTTTGTTTTTGAAAAAAACTAATTAATATATTTAAAAATTTCACTTCAGTATAAATATAAATGTATAATTAATACGTATAGTAAAAGTCTTGAGTTCATATGTTTCATAGCTTCTGAGATAAAGGTATGAGATGATACATCAAGTGTGATGTCTGTTTCCTTTGGGAGAAGCTTCTTACATACATAAAAATACATAAATTTCATTTTTAAAAACATAAAGATAGTTCTATTTTGGCTGTTTTAGAAAACATTTGTCCAGTTTAGAGTACTTTTTGAAGTTTAAACCTTAGAAAAAGTCTGCAACAACAAAACCTAATGATAACTTTACAAAACATCCCAGCGAAAACTTTCAAAATATCGTATAATCAGGTATTTTTAAATACCATCTCAAATTCATACAAAAACCATATTGATACATTAACATTATATTTATGTTGCTTTATGTTCAAATTTGATATCTGTAAGGCATGAAAGCTACTAATTCTTCAAAAATTGATACAGAATTGAGGAAACTGATGTAATACCAGAAATTATCTCGTTAAAAAAATGAAAAATGCTATTCTGGGCAATTTAAGACTTTTTTGCTTACTATTTTATGCAAAATAAATTACAAAGTTGCTAATGTTTAATAAAATGGGACAAATACATGTTGTAATTCATTATTTTTGTGATTAAGTGGCACTTTATAGTGAAAATTCAATTTTCACAAAAATGTTTTTAAAACTGTATTCATGTTTTTCTCAGAATATAATGTATGACTGTAATGAATTTTTTCCCCTCCTGTTTGATATGTAACTATATATTCATGTAAGTTTTTTGGAGATTTTCTCAAAATATTTGAAGTGCAGATATCGTGACAAAAAAAATGTCAATTTTTTAAAAAATTCATAGTGATATTTTTGTTACATGTTTTTGAGAAAACTAAACAATATACTTTAAATATTTCCCTTAATTGCAAATATTAGTGTTTATTTATTGTTCAGACAAGTTTTTAAGCTTTAATAATTCAAAAGTTTTTCAATAATAGGTAACTAACAACAACTCAGATGTGTAATGCTTTTTGTCGTTGCGAGAATCTTGTTACATGCATAAAAATACACCAATTTCACATTTAAAAACATAAAAACCGTTTTATTTTTGACTTTTTTAGAAATCCTTTGTACAGTTTAGAGAAAATTTTGAATTTTGAAACTTTTAGAAATTGTGTTTGCATTGAAACATACAAAACCATAATTAAATTTTTCTAACGTCGTAAAATCACATATTCCTAAACCATGAATTTTACATATTGATACATGTTTACATTATATTTATGATGTTATAAGGTCAAATTGGATATTTATAATGCATTGAAGTTAAAACTTCTTCACAGATTGTTACATAATTTGTGAAAATTGATGCAAATAGCTAAAAAAAATCTCTTTGAACAAAAACTGAAAATTACTATATATGTATTTTCTGAACATTTTAAGGCTTTTATGTTTAAAAAATTAACAAGATACTAATGTTGAACAAAATAGGGCAAATACATGTTGTAATTCATTATTTTTGTAAATAAGTGCCTTTTTGCACTTAAAATGCAATTATCTGAAAATGATTGTTTTCAAAGTGCATGTACCTTTTTCATAGAAAATAATGAATGAAACTACTTGTAATTATTACTGCACTTAAATAATATGTAACCATATATAATGGAGCTACTTTCTTGGAGAATTTTTTAAAATATTTTGCTCAGAAGCAGTTATCGTAAAAAAAAATGACAATTTTCACAAATTTCAAAGCGATACTTTTACGATGATTTTTTTTGAAAAAAGTAAACAATATATTTGAAACATGTTACCATTATTTAAATAAAAAAGCCTAATTATTATACAGCCAAAATTTTAAGTTTTTATATTTAACAATTTCTGAGAAACAGGTTCCTAAAATGGCTCAATTTAACATTGTCGGTATAGGACCTACCGACTATTTTTAACTGAGAACAGGAAAATGATCAATTTAAAGTTTTGCTATAAGCTTGGCAAGACACCAAAAGAAACTTGTGCTATGCTGCTACGTGTTTATGAAGATCAAGCACTGTCCATGAAGTGTGTGTACGAGTGGTTCGCTCGTTTTCGAGAAGGCCGGTATAGCGGAAGACTAACGATCTTCACTAGTGATAAAAACATTGAAAAATTGAGATGATTAATTAACTGATAGCTGGATTGTAGAAAAGGAAAGAAAAGTTTTACAATTCAACACAGATTCCTATTATTTAGTAGTTCATAAATTAGAGCTCTGAAAAGAATCATTCAGTAATAATTTCAAATAAGCAGAGATTAGTTCCTCCTCTGTCCCATAACTCTATTTTATTTAAGAACATCCCACATAGTCAATGTATTTAGACATTTCTACAGTTGGAACTAAAAATTAACGAATTTGAAAATTTGGAGTAATGATGTGAAAGAGCATAACTATTTGAACCTGAGGGGGAGTGGGGACACCGCGTGACTTGACTCATATTGGTGAAAAAGTTGGATAATTGCTCACGCTCCGACTGGTCAACTTGCCCACCTTCCGATTAGGGGTCATTTTCCCTCAGACCCCGGAACATTATCAACAGTCGTATCAGTTGCAGTGTAGACAAAATAGCTCTCGCAGCAAAAGCGGGTATTTTTGAAACTTTCTTTAGATTGTTGGCTACATGGCGATGTGTTCGGTGGCTAATTTATTTATTTAATTTTCATTTGCGTTGAATTATTATTAATTCTACTCAGAATGAATAGAACTAACTGCCTGCACACAAAGGAAAAGAGTTTCGTGAAAGAAAAAAAAAGAAAAACTAACAGCAAATCCAGTCGAAAAAGTGACAAAAAACAGAAAAATTGTGCAAATTCATCAAGTGCTACTGCCAAATTTCGATGAAAGTGCATGAGAGAATATCGAGCACCGAAAAAAACATTGCAAAATACTCTCTTAAAGCCGAGTTTAATGACCAATGGTAGGAATGCTGTTCAGACTCTTCTAATGACAGCACAGATTAATACGGACTTTTTGAATCACCCTGTGCCCTTAACTACAGAACCCTCAACAAGTCTAGTGCGTGTTGAAACTGATTCATGGGAATCGATAATAAATTCTAGCATGCCTTACAAAAACTCTGATTCACATAAAAATGCTCACAAAGATTTTCAGAAGTCATTCGTTGATAATCCTTTCGGTCACGGGTGTTCTATATATGAAAGATTATGGTTTAGAGATGATTTGAGAACGCCTGTTGCTGAGCACAAAAGTTTTACAAAATATTTTACCGGGAATTAATTTAAAAGACATTAAAGCATGCTACATTTGCCCACAAAGTTTAAGTAGGAAAAGTATATCAAATTTATCAAAATATAATGGTTTAGTATACCCAGAAATTCCAGCACATCTTCCTACTTTGGATGTGATATCAGAAAGACTTATTTCGCCACGAATACCTTTCATGCAAATTCGGCAAATGAGACATATAACGGTCAGTTTGGAATATTGGAAAAATAATTAATGTTCCTGTATCCGTCAATACAATGGTCAAACGATTGCCTTGAAATGTTGATGATAACTACTGTGTCACTGTTCACATCAAATGAAGGAAAATTCACAGAACTAGTTATTTGATGGGTTTGGTTACTAAAAGAACCATCAAAGCATGGTTGCAATATTTAGAAGCTATTGAATTTCTCAGGAACCTTCAAGGTAATTATGTTCCATAAAAAAATATGTAAAATCTTGAACCTTCTGTAATACGTAACGCAATAGTTTTAGTGCAAAAAAGTATGTTTTTCAAGAAACAAATAAAAATCGTTATGAATATAGAATATTCCGTAACCCATGATACATACAAAAGTTTCATTATAAATGTCTATAAATAAAAACTGATCAAGTTGTTCATCGGAAAAGTCCAGCATTTCACCCTTTGTCCAACATTTTACACCATATACTTGTCAAGATTAATGTTATCATTGTACTAAAAATATGGAAAATAATGCATTTTTACTACCTTGAGAAGATAATAGGTTAACCGAGAGAAAACAGACAATCAATCAAGAGCTGATTTGAAGTATCTTTTCATGATTTCATACTTAAGGACCTCTCGAATTTTCTGAAAAAATGTTTTTATTTCAAAGTAATGAGATTAATAACAGGGAATATGACATTCAATTGACGGAAAAAATGACATTCAAAGTTCTACAGAAAAGAAATTTTTATAAGGACGGGGGGTAACTTTTTTAAAAATGAATATATGTACTGATTACGCTACTAACTACAACTAACTCTACCACTCACTAATAACTAATAACAACTTCTAATTACTCACATCTTATTCATTACTAACTATATATATCTCACACCTTATACTACTTAACTCTCAACTCATAACACCTCAGAAAACATACTACTTAAACTTTCTCTCTAACGCTCCTCTCTCTCATGTCTTACAACTCTCCGCATTCCTGGGGTTACAATTACACAACGCTTCTGTTGAAACAGCGCCATCTGTAACCTTAACAATATATATTTGGTTTTATATATATTGGGGATTTCAAATTTTTATTTCCCCCTCTTTCAATGACTAACGCAAGACAACCAATTCATATAGCTTCATTTAGACGCAAAATTTGAGAAACATGACATTACTTAAAGGTACACATTTTTAACAATGATACTACTCTAAGTAATTGGATGAATTAATTTAAAAGAAATAGATTACATCTTTGCATCCTTTTAAAACTGTTGCATAACACATCCCTTCCAGCAATACAGGTCAAATTTTTAAGTTCCACCCCTGAAAGAAATTTTTGAGCAAACATTCTTAATGTTATCAAAATGATTTACATAAGGTTGTTAAACCATGCTGGCTTTAAATGGGTTGTTAGAATGCCGTTTCGTAAATATCTGTTTTTAAAACTTTTCCCAGACGTTCGTGAGCTGATCTGTTGAATTTTCCCAATTATTACAGCTGAAATGAAACGATAAGTGTTTATCTCTTCTGAAAAGAGGTATTCTGTGAAAATTCCATTAATAGGACGAATGAAAGCGCATTTCAAAAATCGGGTTGATAAATAAGAGTTTCCCTTCAAATCCTTTGATGTGCAGTGAAATAAGAACAAGGAACGAATGAAATTACAAGATCTTCTCTATCGAGTCCATTTAATTACACTTTATAAATATACATATTTGAAGGAATTCGTTTTCTAGTTAGTGATACATAGTTTTAATTAAAGAGTTAATGACGGAAAACATGTTTAGCGTAATTACTAAGATAATCTTTTCCTTCCCGGGACTGTTAGAGTCAGGTATTTGATTTATTTCGACAAAATTACCAGCTGCAATTAGTATTCGGAACAGTTTTCATTTCTTCAAACTCAGAAAAGATTCAATATATACCAGTGCAATTACCCAAGTTGGATGAAAATTTGAATTTTTAATAACCCATTACGGTGCCTGATTATATGCTGATACCTGAGGCGTAAAAAATGAAAGTAAATGAGATTCTTTTCTAATAAGATTAGGATTTCAGTTTTTGGAAAGATCAAGTACAGTTTTTGTTTTTAAAACTCGCTTCAGATAAAGTTGTGTCTTTTTATTTTCAGCAAGAATTAGTGAGAAACTCGATAACATAATTATCTTCAAGAGCACATCCATATTCTAGAGATATGTTGTCACATTAAATTGCCTTGCACAATGGGACATTAAATGGATTCTGTAGAGCTCATGAAACTATAGCTCAAAACCAAAAGGGGAGTAATATAGTAAATTATTTCTGTAATTTACAGATGCTCCTCTAATCTTTCATCTGAGCTTGACTTACACATACAACATACACTGAAGGGGGAAATATCCCAACACCAAGAAATACTTGTGTTAGGTAAACGAAATTTGTTTATACATCTGAAAGATGACATCGATTCAAATGTCGTAATTGGCGCTTAAGTGTGGTACCACTCAGAACTTGCATAAATCGAGGCTGTAAAGTTCGTGAGTGTTATTTGTCGGTTAAAGCTGACGTATTGAGTCGATGCTCGCCAAGAATGCCTTTAAGAAGATGAAGAAGCCATTGTCAACATATCTCCGAATTTGAACTAGGTCGTTTAATATGGCAAGGAAAAGGTGGATTTTTTCCCGCGATATTGCAGAAGGACTTGGCCAGAATGTACCTACTGCAGTGTTTATCAAATTGTGGGGCATGCGCCCTAGGGGGGAACGCGATAACCCTACGAGGTGGGAGTGAGTACACTAAAAATAAAAAGTTTAAAAATTAATTTATTGTAATGAAGTAAAACAAAATACTTTCTGGTATATAAACTTTTACACTGACACACACATTACACTGATATAATTAATATATATATATATATATATATATATATATATATATCATCTGGCGATATTACGTCATCAAAAATAAAAGCTTCTACTTCAAACGCTCATTAGCTATCTTTGATTTTACAACCAAATTATAAAAAAACCATTTTGTTTGTTTTGTTGTAATTCCACGATGAGGGATTTTTTATTACGTTTCTTTTAACAAAACCTTCTGTTTTAACCTTCGAACTTACTGGTATGGTTACTCTTTCTTTTAGGCGAGGTGTAAATAATATATTTCTGTTGCCCTTTTTTCCATATTAAAGAGATTTATGAAAAATGGGTAAGCATATGAGCACTTTGAAAGACTATTTGGCCAAGATTTATTTTTGTGAGTATTCTAAAAAATATAATGGATAATGAAAAACATTTTACACAATTCTTTTTTGGAACTAACAACCATATTTTTATATTGAATACTCTTTTAACCCGCGAGTGGTCGCGCGAGGCACATAGTCACTCTAAGCTCACGAAATCGCTAATTCTAGAAAAACTATTTATTTGTTACCAACGACCTTGAGAGTATCCTCCTATATGACAGACAGTCTTAATGGGAACTAAAATGAGTTTGTCACATATCTCCCTCTTTTTTGGGAGTGTCAAACGTTTCTTTACAATCTTAAGTACTTATTTTGACCGAGTTCCCGGCGCTACCACTTTTAGTCAAAAAAAAATTTCTCTGAACATGTAACACTTTCCCTTATGAATACTTTAGTGGTTTTTATTGTTGTGTTGTACGACTTATAATGGTTTATAAATGTAAATGAGCAGAGTATAAAAAAAGAAATAAGCATCTGTGTGATCTCTATTGAAGGAAGTTGAAACTGATCAAGCGAGGGAAAAAACTGCTAAAATAATGCATATTAATCATGATAGTGAAAATAAATTTGAGAAAAGCAATGAACATGAAACGAAAAGAAAATTTTCAATTGATACTTAAAGAACTCCCTCAAGAAAAATATGAAGCCATAAGTGTACCACAAGACACACTTACCCTTGTCAAAAAGATGCAAGCAAGAAAAGTTCAGCAGGATATTTCTCGATGATCAAAGGACAGTAAAACTACAATAGCATGAACAAAATATGACAGTTTTGTTCACTAATAACATTCCTGAAATGTTAGCGAAAAGTTCTGTGATCTGTGTCCTTTATTAAGGTCACGCACATTTGGAACATTTTAGTTGGGGTTTTTTTTTTGGTAGTTTTCCTCAAATTATCAAAGAAAAATTTTAAAGTCCGTGAAAGTACGTAAGTATATTTTCTCTTAGTTAAATTACTCACTGTGATTTTGACCGTGTGTAAAAAATAATTATAAAATAAAGATTGGGGTGACTCGGTCAACCTGCGCGAGTATTAACGTTAGTCTCGAGTGAGAGCCTGCTCCCGGGCTAATACATTTTGAAGTTTTCTCGCTTTAAATTTTAATAACACAATTATTCTTCATTGGAATTTTACATTCTTTTTCATTATTTGACATTAATTCTAAATGCTATTTCTATGAGGTTTAAAATTGCAGTTCGCTTAATACTATTTATAATATACGTGTGTGAGCATTCATTCAAAAAAATCATTTTACATTTTCATACACATTGTCATGCACTTGGTTTTACTCTCCTTATAATTAAGTAATTATATCAAGAATAATGCATCTAAATAAACTCGTGTGAAGAGAGGGTTATTCAGCCAGTATACTAATAAATGTACGAGCGCAGCGCAGTGTAGTTTATAACTAATTTATTAATACTAATTAAGAATATTAGAAGTTGACACTCTGTGTGATTTTTTTCTATATTTAGCTAAGATCTATATTTTTTTCCAAAGCAGCCACCGCAGAAAATCTGGTTTCACATAGGTAGGGTGTTAAAAATGGTAATAGTACACGAAATGCTTTTGATTTCATAGCAGAAATTTCATTAACCTCTGCTAAAAATTGAAAGATTGATTTATTACAAAATTGTCTTTTAATTTCGCCACTGGATGTGAAATCCATGAAGATTTCTCGGTATTTGAGAGCCCTTAAAGGGTATTTTGAAATATATCTCTAACCCACTAGTAACTTGCTATCAAGTTGTCCTCTGCAGGTTTTTTTTAAAAAATTATTTGCCCACATGGCTAATTGTTAATCAATAGTTTTAAAAATGACTTCCACATGTTGTTCTTAAGCTTTGTAAGTTTTAATACAGTTACCCACATCCTTGAATTTGAAGATTCAAGATATTTAATTTCTCGAAAATATCGACCAAGTAGCTCAACTTGATCACACATAATCCATCTCGAAATTTCTCAGCTTCAGGTAGAAAGGAAAGAAATGAGAAAGAAATTTCTAGAAAAATGTCAGTTTAATTTCTTAATTCATAAACACGTTGCAAAAATTTCCTTCGTGATAACCATCTTGCCTAGCAATAAAATAGCAACAATGAATGTATTGCACCCATGTCTTTGCAAAGTTGACAGAAGATTCTTGATTTTAAGGGTTTCCATTTGTGCAATGTACTCCAGTCACAACTGTCATTAGGGCAATATTCATATCAGGATTCATTTCTTTGGAAGCCAGAGCTTCTCTGTGAATCCTCCAATGTGCACAGTGGAGATATTTCCTTCCCAAGTGCTTGTTTACTTTGAAATCTCCAAGACGCTGTACGAGCACCATCGGTGCCTATTCCCACACACTTTTTCCACTCGATGTTTGCCTCGTTTAAAAAATCCTTTCAAATATCAAATAATGCTATTGCTGTTGCTTTGAGTTTGATTGGCTTACAAAAAAGTAGTTCTTCTACTGCTGACATACCATCTCAAAATCGCAATGAAATGAGTATCTTTATTACTATATGTTGCCTCGTTAAGCTGAGTTGAAAACAATTTATCACGCAACATTATACTTTAGTAATTAATTTTATAATTTAATAATTCTACTTTTTAACACCCAACTGGAACGAACTCTCCTTCAGACTCAACATATGAAAGATCATAATACACTACATTAAGTTTTTACTACAATTCATCTTAGGTAGAAGAAATCCAAAAAGTTGTTTTCCTAAATTAAAATAAACAATGCATGCCTAATAGTTTTGCTTAAATATGCTAAACAAATTTATCCAGTACAGAAAAGAAACTAACATTGATAAAAATAACAATAATTTTTCAACACAGGAACAAGCGGCAATCTATTACATGAATATTAAATAGACCTTACCGTGATCATTAACGGTAAATTTCTATACTTCGCAAATAAAACCTCAAATTTCATGTCTTTTGAGACAGAATAAATTTTGTAGTAAACTTATAGGGAATTTAAATTTCGGTCTGGAAGGAATTTGAAATAATAAGAGGAATAAAAAAAAGAGAGAACGGAATGAAATTGGTTTTTTTCTAATTGTAATGATTTTTGAAAAAAAATGCATTTTTTTTATAAGTCAAAGTATAATATTTTTGAAGTATTGCAGTTATATATAAAATAGAACTTAAAGCAATTTCAACTCATTACGGTGCTCTGTCAAAGATTTCGTGCGAAAAATAATCTCATTAACGAAATGGAAAACACATTCTAATTGAAATGCAAATCTTGAAGTTGTTGGACAGAGTTCCATTAGAATCAAAGAACGTCTGAAACTGCACCTAGATTTCTATATGTTCATTTCTCTCTCTCATTTCATACGAACATTCATTTTATAGTAATCTGAAACAATTATCTACTGGAAAATTATCGGCAGCATTGGTTAATATTAATCGTAAGTCGTAGAACTAGTGTTTGAAGAGGAATACGCAAAACAATCCTCTTTTTTTACAACAAAATATTTCCTCCAAATAGTCTTTTTGAGGGAACTCTAATTTGGTTTATGATTTAATGGAACCGTTTGTAAAGTAATTTATTTGAATTTCTGAGTAAATAAATGAATTTTAAAAGATATCCGGCCATTATCAGTCATCATATAACTCATAGTAGAATAATAATGTGAAAAAATCTGTAATGAAATTCTATATAGGCCAAAACAGTTACTAAAACTCTCTGAAAATGTGTTTCTTAATGCTACAAATTCATGTTCACAGAATTATAATAAAATAGAATTAAAAAATATTTTAAAATGCTATAGATAATAATAATAATAAAATTTAAATATAAACAGTTTCTTTCTTAGCTATAAAAAGTTTGAAAGTTAAGTTGCATCTATCACTTAAAAACTAACTTTGAAAAAACAGTTGATGCTGCAACAGAAATAAAAATTTAGCATTTGTTTTTTATGATGTAATGAAAATGTTTGTAGTGGAACTGCTTTGAGTTTGTGAATAATTAATTAGATGGAAAAAGATGTTACATAATATGGTGACAAATTAGTTTGAGAATATTTTAAATGTACTTTTTCTAAAGAAAAAATATTGGTTTCTTTTGAACTTTGTACTGTCCAGACTTATCTTTCGATCAAAACTTTTTAATTTGTAGGTTCAGTAGAAAATATTTCAGTTACGATACATTCGATCATTAGCATTTTTATGTCTGAGATGGAAATAAAAAAATATTTAAACAGTCAGAAATATTTAATCGTACAAGTTAAACATAATAAAAAGCAGAATTCTTTGTAACGTTATTTTATAAAACAAATTTTTCATCTGAATTATATTTGCCTTTTTTTAATATTAAATATATATCTCCTATTACACAAATTCATACACGATAGTAATTTTTTTTTAAAAAAAAAGTAACAGAACTCAATTAAAACAACTTTAAAAATATACTTTTTTCAGTTTCTGGAACATAAAATAATTCTGTAATAAAAGAATTAATAATTAATAACTTTTTCTCAATGTATCATCTGTTCCCACTCTAAGATACGCACACACTTACAAACACACACACACATATATATATATATATATATATATATATATATATATATATAATCAAATATAAAAGAATTTTTTCAATATATAATCATATACATATACATACACATATATATAAATTTATACACACATATACATATACATGAACAAAAATATAAAATAATCATATAGTTATATACCTAAGATAACTAAAAGTAGGAAGGAGGTACATAGTATAAAGACAAATTCCTGGCCTTAGGAACCAAGATTGCAGGTTTAAACAAGTTTTTCGGCGCCAACCTTCACCTGTAATTTGTCATACTATGTACCAAGAGGAAAGGAAAGAGTTATATATGTGTAGAATTTAAATATTAAATCATTAAACTAAAGAACATATGAACATAAACATAACCTACTAAAACGTATTTATAACGATGGCCAAGAGTGCAGTATCGTGTTCCCGCCAAATAGGGAGGGCAGAACCGCATAAAGTTAATTGCGATACGATATAAGAAACGATTAAATGCGATACGATATACGATAAAAAGAAATATATATATATACTTTTAAAAAATCATAAAAATAAAAATAAAAATCATAAAATTAGCGTAAAATATAAAGAAACTCAGAAAAATATAAATATTAAGAATTTATTTTTTATTTTTTTTAAAAAAAAGCATGTGGCGCCATCTATATAATAATTGTAGGATAAATTAGATATTGTCTAAATTTGAAAAAACATTACAAAACATAAAAAGAGTAAATAATTATATTAATACAAATTGTATCATAAAAAACCATTATAAATATAATTACAAAGAAAATTAGCAGGGTATCCATGTTCAATACAGTGATTAAAAATTTTTTAAGATTTAAAAATATTAGCTTTATCGCTAACTAATACTTTATTGCGATAAATATAGTTAAAAATAATATTTCTATATATAGATATTGATAAATTAGAATTCCAGTAAGGCACTTTGATGATATTAAAATTAAAGGCATCTCTTTTATCATAAATATTAGAATGTAGTTTCAAATCCTTAATATACAGTGATACATCTAGGATTGGATTTTTATTAATTTTAACTAAGTTCAAGTAGGACGGATAAAAATTAATAATAGGATTTAAATTATCATTTTTACCAAAAATAATTAAATCATCAATATATCTAAAAATGTAGTAGTCATTATTAATAACATAACTATATTCATAAAAATGTAAATAAAGATTAGCCAAACTATTACTAGCTGGGCCCCCTTGTGGGAGTCCTTTCTCTTGTTTATATAAAGAACCATTAAAAAAACTGATATAATTTTCTTTTAAGACAAAATCTATGAGAGTTTTAAATTTGTTAAAATTAATATTATGGTTATACATATTGTGGTTTTCTAAAATTACTTTAATAATATCATATAAATCAATGGAATTGAAAAGATCTTCTAAGTCATAACTATGAACTGAATAAATATTTTTATCATTAAGAAAATCTATAATCTCTTTACTATTTTTAATTATAGCTTTATTACATTGCTGATTAATAAAGTTTTGTATAATATTATGAAGTAATTTGCCTGCAGTAGTAATATATGTTCTAAAACCATTTGTCACAGTTCTAAATTTAACCGGACTTTTATGGAATTTTGGAGTTAAAAAAATATATGGAAACTTTTTTAATTTTAGGAATACAATAACCTAATTTTTTATAAATAGCAATAATACGATTACTAATTTCATTATGTGACAAATCTAATTTTTTAAAAGAACCATTATTAAGAAAGTGATCATAAAGAATATTATAATAAAAATACTTACAAATCACAGCATATAGTTACCAGGTACTTTATCAATGTAAACTATGATAAAATTCTTTTGTAATTCACAAATTTTCTGTTTTATATCTTTAAAAGTAGTTTCATATTGAGAATGGTAGCTAAAATTTATAAGGTCTTTTAAAATATTGTACTTATACTCATCAAATGCCTTAATAGGTAGTCCAAATTTAATTGCAGATTTTGTAATAAAATTATCTATATCTTTAATAATTTGTTTTTTAACAGTATTGTTGTTATTAGAAACATTTAATCTAAAATTAGTGCCTTTACTCATTATATCTTTTAAAATATTATCATTGATTATATCTAAGTTGCCAGTAACTACATGTTTATGATGACCATCAATAAAATCATTATAGTTTTTACATATACAATCTTCTATATTAATAGAGGGCGAACTATTGATGTAATTAAAGATAAATCTGCCCATCGTTTTGTTATATTTAAAAGCTTTTTTTACAACAACCTTTTTAACTGGAAAAAGAGACAAATATCTATTAAATACACTAGAAAAGTTAATTTTGTCAAAAGTTTTATTCATGAATAATAAAGTGCAGTACTCTGTAATAGGTTCATTAATTTTCTCAACATTAATATTGAATTTATTAACTAGATAGTTAAGAATGTCTTTAAAAATGTGCATTGCATGACAAACCTTTAAGGAATCATTATTTAAGGATTCATATAACAATGCAATTTCATGTTTATTAAGACCAAACATGAAGTATTTGATCTTCTTGATATTAAAGTTTTTTTCAAAATCATCAATAAGAACTCTAATATTGTCATTTAATGAATTTATATCTCTATTTTTCCTTTTAGTTCTATTACTTCTAGATTTTCTTTTAGAAGTATTGTTTAATTTATTGGCATTATAAAAAAATTATTTATTATTATTCTGTAACATTATTTGCAGAGTATTTTTAGCAAAATACAAAACATTAAGACCATATGGATAGATTGTATTAAAACTCCTAATAAAGTGATTTTCCCACCATAATCTGTGCTTAGTAATTGGAGAAATTTTAATGTGATAGACAGTTCAACATTTTTGAAATCATGCATATAAAAGTGTCTAAGTTCAATTTTATTAGAATTATTGGAATTATTAAAGAATTTAACATCATGTCTATGCTGATTAATCCTTAAGTTAATAGTATTGGAGGTCTGTCCTATATATTTATATTGACATACTTTACAATTTAAAATATAAATACAATTAAAGGTTTTACAAAGGTTAAATTTAGAATCACAATCATATTGATCCATATTTAACATAGTACATGTCTTACATCTACTATCTCTACATTTATTGAATTTTAACTTAAGACTATTATAAGATTGAGAGTTATCAAAATTATAAGAAGATAAATTATCAATAATTCCATGTATAGCAGGACTCTTAGTGTAACATTTATTAATATTTTGAGAAATGTGATTATTAGAATCTAACAAGTTTTGTTTATAATGATTATGATGGCCATTAATGAATTTTTTGTTCCAAAAAATTCCAATATATATATATAATACATTCATTCATGTCCAAAATTAAGGTCACAAACATAAAATTTGTGAAAACTGATGTGCTATTTACTGTGGTGCCACAAAATTTGGCACAGAAATATATTGCAATGTCAGAAAAAATATTGCTACATAAGAATAAGGAAACGATTTTAATTATGAATTTAGCTACAAATCCTATACAAAAGTAGAAAATCATGAATCACAGAGATAAAGCATTTAACTGGGTAAAAATCTATTTACTATGAAATATGAGCGCCGTGCACCAGTCTCCCAACGAGCTGTCATACTGTTTATGAGAGTGTCAATAAGTACTTAAGGCACCAAATACCCTTTTACCAAAAGCAGCTCTTTTGATTCCAGGCACGGGAGCTACGCTGAGAAACACGCCATCCTAAACATATTAAACAGAATTGGGATCCTCGAGGATCAATCCATACGGCGAATATAATGAGCTCCTTCATGAAATTCATCAATAATGTGAGTTAGGAGTAGCCACACATTATCGTTCATAAAAATGTAGTGTGAGCCCATAGCACCCAGGAAAACTTCATACAGGGTCTCAGGATCTTATTCCTATAACAGTAGGAGTTGACAGTATTCGTAACAAAAACGAACAGTGGTGTACGACTGTCCAATATTATGACACCACACACAATGATTCCTTTGCCACCAAATCTGTTGATTTTTGTTAAGTAGGAGGGATAAAAGTGTGAGCTTCATTTTCTCTCCAGGTGATGACGAGAATCATTTTGTGCGGCGCATTTCGACTCCTCTCTGAAGAGAACACGTCCCCATTCTTTCGACGGATGCTTTCAGCTTCACATTATCCCGTCTTTCCTGCTGCAAGCAAAGGGACGCACCGGACTGGACGGAGGTCACTGCAAGACGCCTGTTGATTGTTTACCTGGAAATTCTTCTTCCAGACACAACATCAAGGTCACGAGCAAAATGAGGGTTCGTTATTCACCTATGTTGACGTGCACTTAATCCAAGTAGTGATCCTGTGCAAATGCGGATGTTCGCTGGTGACCTTCTCGGTGACACTTGTTTGGAATTGATTCTATAACCTGCAAACCATTTTCGGGCAACCATCGAACCACCTCCGTCCTCCAAGCATGCCAACGATTCTTTATCTCAAAGAATCATCTAAACGACTACGAAAAGTCATTCTCACTGACTGCAGACTTTGTTTTAATGTAATATTCGCAACGCTAGAAGGACAATTCCCATATGCTTCAATGGTTTCAATCCAGTAGTTCTGCAAAAACTAACACTAAATAACATCTTTTCATAAATTGGAGGTTGATATTGTGCTACACTGAGATAGTGATCTGTCATAAGATGGGTTTTGTGTAAATCGTTTCCTAAGTGGCGTTGCGGGGACTTAAGGGGCGTTATAGATAATTATTTCCATTTTTAAACTATTAGACGTACAGTCGTAAAATTTGGTAAGCTAATTCCTTCCATGGTGTAGAGATCCGCTACAAAATAGTTTTGGGGAAAATTGATCCCCAAGGGTCACTGAGGGTGATTAAGGGGCGTAATAGATAAATATTTCCGCGTTTCAACTAATGGAACCACCTGCTTGAAAATTAGGAGGTATGTTCCGTTCATGGAATAAAGTTCCTTTTACAAAGATTTTTGCGAAAGCGGACCCCCAAAGGAGTGAGTTTGCGAGGGATTAAGGCATGTTATAGAAAAATTCCTGTTTTTGAATTTAACTCACTTACTTGAAGTTTGTTGAGCACTTTTCTTTAGCTGAATAGAGTTCCACTAAGAATGGATTTTACGGAAATCAACTCCATGGGGAAGAGGGGAAAGTTATTGGGGCGTATTGATAGACAAAATTAACGTTTTTGAACTACTAAGACTATAATAATAAAATTTGGTTTGAATGTCTCTTTTGTTGAATTGGAATCAGCTAAGAATGCTGTCAACGAGGTATTGATCATAAAAATTCCGTTTTTGCTCTGTTAGATTTAGACTTGAAATTCAGCACGCATGTTTATTTTATGTAGTAGAGATCCACTGAAAGTTGCTTTGGTGGAAATCCACTTGATTATTAAGTTAAGTGAGCGAAAAAAATCTTTCTACTTCGATTCTTCGACATAAATTGAAATTAGATATTATAATTTATGTTCTTTTTATATCAAGGGGTGAGAGTGTAACAGCTATAAATATATTTTTCAATACAATCGAATTCTTAATGCTAGATATCAATAATTAATATATATGTAAACAGTATACATATATGCAACATCGTAAAATACCCAGTGAAGCGGGTGGGTAACGGCTAGTATATATATATATATATATATATATATATATATATATATATATATATATATATATATATATCGGGGTTTTAACGCTTTATATTATTTATTACATGTAACTTACCAGTATAATTCATACATTAAAAGAAAGAGTTAACTGAAAGAGTTTTACCTACAAGCTTACAATTACTACGGCAGAAAACCCCATTCGTCCCACGGCACTCACCAAGTCAATAGGCGAGCTCATCCCAAACTTTGTTCAGTATGTCTGAGGTAATTCTTGCAACAGTTGCTTTAATCCTGTGTTTTTTCGCCTGGAAGATCAGCTAGTAGCGGAGGTACGTGCACACAATCCTAAATGGCGTCATATCGGGTGAACGAGGAGGCCATGCCAAACAAGCTTTATTCGACGTATGAATTATACTTGTAAGTTATATGAAATAAATAATATAAAGCGTTAAAATTTTGATTTATTCATTTAAAAACAGCGTGCATATATATATATATATATATATATATATATGTGTGTGTGTGTGTGTGTGTGTGTACAGCATAAATCAAATGTAATTTCAATCTTCATTCAAATACATTATACAAATAACATTTTGACGAAATTAAATGAAAAATAGCTAAAAACTATGCAAATGTTAGTTTTTGAATATAATAGGGATTAACTCACAGGTAGTGTATTAATGGTATTACGTTCGAAAGGCACTTAGTTCTTCGAATTTAGAGAAATATTATTTTTGTTCTTAATTTAATTTTCCTTCTGTCTGTACATATACACATATTTTTTAATGTACGCAGTATAATACAAAATTTAAAATATATTCACGTAAATGTCCTTATGAAATATTAGGAATATTTTTCACAATTTTCCCAGCACACATTCAATTATGTCACGCGTAAAGTTTTGATATTGCAATAAAAGCTCGTAGTATTTCGATTATTAGAAGAACAGGAATGTAATACATACTTAAGAATCTCTGTACATAATGTAAGGTCATTTTCAAATTTTGTCTGTACATTTGCATATTTTTCATTGTATCTATATCAAAATTTGAAAGTGTATTAAATAAAAATTAAGAACGCAAGTGAAATTAGAAATGACCGTTAATTATTTCAATAATTCCAATGAAATTATTTCTACTATGACTCAACGTATACAAATATTAAAAGTGATGTCATAATATAAATATTTTTTGGATACAGGAAATATTGCCTTTCGAATACAATTTAAGACAAGTATTTCTCATTATTGGAAATTCAATTCATAAGAAATGTTGGAACTTGAATCAAGAAATGGAAGTGATAATCCTAAATGACATGAAAAACAGTTTCATCGGTCGACTTCTAGAGATGGATACTTTAAAACATTTTCAATTCACTGTAAAATAATTTTATTCAGGTCCTTTTACAGCCAAACGAGAGCTCTTGGGAACCCCGGTCTAGTAGACGTGGATAATACCAAAGTTGAAATGTCCTTCTACACGAGAAGACATGTGCTTCCGTGCGATGAAATGATGTCTCAGATACGCGACCCGACCTAAAAATCAAAACTTTCATTACCAAGGCCACCTAGAATATTTTTTATTGAATTTTCATCCCTATAACTCACCTTAGGACAAGAGAATATTTCTAAAAAATAGAATTCGGCTTAGTATCAGTTTTAAGAATATGATCTAAAATTTCACTTAGACACAAATAGATTAATTACACTCTCTAGTTTCTAAAAATGTAATGTGACGAAAATGTTGAATTCAAAGAACTATGTCGTAAGTGTTAAATGAAATCAAGATCTGAGCTTCAAGTAGAAAATAATTTTTTCATCCTAGTGAACCCTTCCAGTTGAAACTGAACCATGTCAAATGTTTCGATATTTTATTTGGCTTAGGTATATTTAAGGTCCAAGCAGCTGTGGCTCACACAAATGAGAGGAAGCATGTTCCCCAACTACAAAATGGCGTTAGAGGTCACATGACTGGCGGAGCTCCAGTGTCTCATCGATTGATTTTCCCGAAGAACTGGGTCAAAGCGAAGGGTGCTTAGCTTGTAAGGCGTCAAACGCGAACTCTTCGGTGGTCATTCGGTGATCGCCTCCAAAAAATTCCGTTACAATCACGATTCATGTTTTAACCATCTCAAGTGCAACCATCAAAAACATTGAATTTTTTTTAAATGATAAGTGCCGCTAATGGAACCATTGGATAGTTAACGCAGAGTTGTGTTAATATACAGAAGACAATTTTACATTTTACGAACATTTAATATTTAAAATACGAGAACATCTAGAACGAATAGTCTAGTCACGAGTAATCGAGGAACAATATCCGATCCAATCAGAAATGGTAATTTTCCCCAGCATTTACTCAAAAATTTTGAACTATTTCTAAATGATGGAGACTAGAACATAATTTTTAATTTAAAAAAAACACTTTTCTGTTCCAAATCCACTTTAAAATTTAAAATTCCTAACTCTTCTTGAATGATCTTGTTAACATGACATCCGTAGAATAATTTTGAAAAACGTGTAGTGATTTTTAAAGAATTCACATAAATGATTGAAAGTATAAAAGTTTCTTATGAAATGTTTAACTTTTTTGTTAATTTCTAGCGAGGTAATATAACACGGAATATTTTATAGCCCCTTACAATATATTATTCATCAGAAAAGAAATGTTATATTAATAGAAATGAATTTAACACTCAACAAGAATAATTTTCAAATTAGAATTAACATATTAAATTACAATATCTTAAAATTATATAAATTGTGAAATTATTTTATAAATGATAAAATAAGAGCACAAACTGCCACATATTTCACATTTTAAATTAACAATAAGAACAATATAAAAATTCTTTAAATATTCAAAACGAGACGCATGATGTATTTTTGCTTTAATTATTTTGTACTGCTATCACACAATAATCTTACAATGGATGTCATACAATCCGACAAAAAAAGTAACGTAGTATGTTGAACACGATCGAATCAACTGCGTTCCAGATTTTTTATGCATTAATTTTGCTATTAACACAAATTCAAAATCGAATCAAATTATTTTCTTCTTTCAGCAGATGAACAAATTTTGCTTTAATTTTTTTTAAATCAAGGAATTTCACATACCTTTCAAATTAAGAAATGGACTAAAAACATAATCTCCTACTCTACTACATACCTTTGTTATTTATTTGTTAAGAAAATGATGATATATATACTTAAAATACACTCTATAACAAAAAAAAATACGACACACCAAGAAGGAGTTGCCCGGTTGTAATGAAATTTCAAATGCAAATACATTTGTACCGAACATGTAGATGATTAAAATTTGATGCTCAATGAATGATTAGTCAGAACTCTGCGCACTCAGCAGGTGTCTATAAGAAGCGATTCTCGATCTGATGGTCAAAATTTCTGTTGCATTGCAATTTAGGATACCTTTCAACGACTGAAAAAATGACTCGGCGCAGGATTCGAGCTGATTACGATCAACGGTCAGAGTTTGAAAGAGGTCGTATCATTGGATTGAAAAAGAGAGGTTGTGCAAATCGGAGAATCACACTTCATATGGTTCAAAGCGATGTGGCCATTAGAAGATGCTGTCAAGAATGGGTGGACAATGGCTGATTTCAGCATCATAATGGTAGCAGTCGACCTAGGGCAGCAGCAGATAGGGAGGACAAACTGTTTGTCAGATCAGCTTTCACAGCACCTGATTCATCGTTATCAACCATCAGAGGTGTGACCCGCAAAGGAGTGTCCACCATGACCATTCACAGACGGCTTATAGAGCGAAATTTTCTGCCGTATTGACCACTACGTCACCTGCCACTCACGCCTGCATACTGTCGAGCCCGATTGCAGTGGTGTTTGATTCTATCAGGTTGGAATCATGCTGACTGGAGACGTATAGTGTTTAGCGATGAATCCCACTTCCAAATGTGTCCTTACAATCATCGAAGAAGTGTCTGGAGAAGCCCAGGGCAATGTGCTGATCCTACTTTCACTGTTGCACGTCACACAGACCCTCAACCAGGAGTAATGGTCTGGGGTGCCTTTTCTTTTAACAGCTGGATCCCTCTGGATCCCTTTGGTCATCCCTAGAGGCAACTTGCAGCACAGCAGTACGTCGAGGACATTCTGCGAACTGATTTTGCTTCCATTCCTTTTGCAGTACCCTGGCCTTATTTCTCAGAAAGATAATGCCAGACCACATACGGCTCGTGTTCCTATGTCTTACAGCTGGTCAAATACTTCCTTGGCCAGCCATATCACCAGATCTCTATCCAATCGAGCGTGTTTGGGATATGATGGAAAGGCGACTGTATCTATCAGGGAATGCCGATAACCTGACCCGACAATTTGAGCAAATTTCGCAGGAAATAAGCAGGAGACCATCAGGGTGCTTTATCACTCTACACCACGTCGTGTGGCAGTTTGCATCCAGGCTAGAGTTGGGTCAACACCTTATTGAGCTCGTTACTTTATAATAAGTAACTCTGAAATAACTCATTCAATTTTTCTGAAATTTTAATCATTTTCTATTCTTTACATAATCCTTCGACCCACCAATTTTTGTCTCTATCCGGCAACTCGTTTTTGGTGCGTCGTTTCTTTTGTATTAGACTGCATTTGGATCAATTTTATCGTTGAAGTAATTTCTAATTTATTCTTTATGGAGAATTTCTACAGACCCAATCAAAATACAGAATGCTTCCTTAAATTCCAAAATTTATAAAATATAATGGCAAGTATAAATGTAACATTATTAATTGAGGGGCCCTTGTTTTAAATTAGATTCTATTAATCGATTTTTGAATTTGTTTTCAGTTATAGCTACTGTAATTATGATATTAAACGTAAAAATGAAATTTTTGTATTTACATTCGAGATGGGATGAAGACTGGGGTGCCTTGACTTTCATATATGTATATATATATAATATTCCTATTTTATTACACATACAAGAAGCAAACATAGACGACACAACACAGACAAAGACACACACAGAACGCGCTGCAGCCGGCTACATGACTACAGAGAAACGAGCGAAACAGAGAGGTTTCCAGAGACATTGGGTTTTATACCTGACGTTGAAGACCACGTGACATTTTTGTAATAAGAGCTCTGATTGGTTACAAGGGGCGGGAAAGGGATTTATGATGTAATATTATTAGTCGATTACGATTAAAATCAGGGTGTTAGTTTCGAACCAAATAATTAAAAGATTATTTGAATATTATTAAATATTATTTGAATATTATTAGTTAAAAGGATGCTAGGGGGAATTATTACATATATATATATATATATATATATATATATATATATATATATATATATATATGACAGTCAAGACACCGGTCTTCTATTCCTAAAACTTATGTGCAATGTGGAACAACCAAAAATGAATAAATAATGTATATACAGAAAACAATAATCCTAATTAATAACCAGTTGCTCCTTTAGAAATATCAAAATAAAATCCAACGTATTTCGAAAATAAAAGTAGATTCTGCAATAAGTAATAAATAAATGTTTTGTGTGCGTAACTAAATAACAATTTATGTTTAAAAAATAAGTTCTATATAAGTAATTAAAAGTTTTTTTTATTATTAAATGTTAAAATTCTCACCTACCGAGTTTGAATATGAAACCTAGGAAATACTAATTAAAATTTATTTTTACCCTCTCATACGGTCACTTGTTTGGTGCATCAAAATTACATATCCATTTCAAAAATTTGATTACTTAAAAGAATATTACCAAAAAAATCTAGTATTGTATTAAAAAAAGGGGGTTGGGGAGATGAAATCCTTTTGAATGCGGTAAAAGGCCAGTACTAGTAAGATTGCAACGTGTAATAAATTCGAACAAATGACAAGCGAATAAGATACTGAACAAGAATTGATTTGCGTTATCAAAACCATTAGAAAGAAAGCAATATTGCTAATGAATCCCGTAGCGCGCATTTATTTTGAAGCAAAACGACAAAACAATATTTATTTAAGAAAACACACTTCAGAACCTTGTTTTGGCCAAAAGTAAAAACAAATACAAGATTAAGGAAAATTGATTTTAGTTTTGGATTTTGTTCCACATTGTATATAGCAGCTGAATATTGCAACCTTGCAGACTTTTAATGACTTTTCCAAAAAAAACATATTTTTATCAGTAAAAACAGTTATTTTTACTTTTTCAACAGGAACAATAATAGAAATATAGTATATATTTTTAAAAAGTTATTCACACAAAATTTTCTTTTGTATTTAGAAGCCAGCTGAACATTGCATATGTAAGGATTATCTTTTCTCTTCCTTTTGGTATTCCTCTTAGCTCAATATCTTGTAGGGGCTTCTTTTTTTATGTTTAGTGGAACAAAACTGGGAAAATGTGACGTTCTGTTCATTGTAGAATTCCAGAAGTTTTGGGTCGATACTTGGTTTTTTTTTTTTTTTTTACATTTGTATCGATATGATAAAAAGAAAAACTTCGTATAAGTCTTGCCATACTAATTTGCTTCCTAAATCTAAATGTTTTTCACTTTAATCTTTTTTATACGAAACGTGTTCCAAACTCTGATATCTAGCAAATGAAAGAATGCTTTTTAATAATATTTCTCTAAATTTAGTATTAAATTTATTTAAAGTCAAGAAATCACGATGATAGATTGTCTCACGAGTGCAGACGGCTATTGCTTAGATTCGAATGTGAAAATTACAACAACATAAAATACAAGTTTCCATTTGTGCACATGAATGAACTCGATCGCGCACGTAAAGGTGTTAAGGGAGGTAGAATGGCAAGAGCATGTGCAAAACCTTCATTACAATGTATAAATAAATATACATGAATTATACCGACACTTATCGTAATTTTCTTTAGACCACTTATGTTAAAAATTAAACGTAAAATACTTCGTATGCAAATTTTAAGTTATTTGTTCAATAAAAAAACTTTTATTTATAAAAACACGCTTAAAGCATATGTTTTCTCACTCTAATAGAACGGTCGGTCGAATACGTTAACAACTGTATTTTATTGTTAAAATTATAATAAGTAAAACATCAATTCAATAATAATTAGTCACATAATATAGAGAAAAAGTGTAAAAATTACTGATCACGTAGCAAACTATATATAACCATGGAGATGAATAGTTTAAAATCAAACAAAACAAATGCGAATTTAAACTATATTTTAATAATAGTTATATATCTAAAACATATCATTTCTATCCTTTATGAAGGACTTATTATTTGCCAAGTACAAATTATTATACTCATTAGTGTGAAATCCGATGTATTAAAGCTATAACTGAAATCCCCCCTCGTAAGCCCAAGGTCACGGGTTCGATCCCGGCTAGAGTCGAAAAATTTTCTGGATGCGAAAATCGTAGGCACGCATATCATATAATTCTATAGCATGTAAAGAGTCCCGAGAGTATTAATTTGGTTATGGTACTTTCGGAAAAATTAAATCATGGCAATATTTAGCATCCGATGAAAACTTGAATCGAATAATTTCAAGGGTCAAAATTTTGGTAACAGGAGCCACCATAAGATGGTGCCACTAATGAATTGTTCTCAAACTTGTCGCGTCTGAAAAGGATTAACTACCAAAATGTAGCTCATTTGAAAAAGAAAGAAAAAACGTAATTCCCCACCTCTTTCCATTTCTGATGTGATAAAATCAAAAATTCTATCCTATCAGTTGTGCGAATTTTCCCTTTTTATACATAATACAATTTTACGTGTATTCGAAACAAGATTTTTAGCAATCTAAGTGTATATTTCACATAGATGTGTAATTGAAAGAGCTTTCAAGTTTCTTTTAGGTGTTCATGAAAGTTTATCGTTTGATAAAAAAATGGAAAATTTTATTTGGAATATTCAGAATATTTTCCAAAACAAGAAGAAATTTGTACAAAGGGTTTAATATATTTTAAACTCAAGTCCAAGAAATTACATTTTCAAATACATTTCATATCATTACTTGTTATATGATGCCTTGTATTTTCCGATGCCTTCAACAGATAAGAAATGCTTATGGAGTAAGAAAAAAAATTAGGCAATTTATTTGAGTTTTTTAAAAATGTATAGTTTTAAGTAGCTTCTTTGTTCATACTACACGTTATTTTATAGTCAATTTATATAAATTCTTCTTAATTCTACTTGTGCGTCAAATACTTTTAATAGACAAACAGGTATTTGAAGACAGAGCTGAATTAAAACTAAAATCTTCTTAGAACACTCCTTACTAGCGTTAAATATTGAAATAACTGTTTGAAAATCAAGTAACTCATAAGTATAAAAGAACTTTATTTAGAACTATCATTACTGAAGTGATTGCACTACTTCTCTCTCTCTCTCATATTCTAAGAAGTACCTCTATTTCACATCTGCAAGTTACAATGTTGGCCACCGTAAATACAACACCAAGAAAGACAAGAGATAGCACAACAAAATTTATTTGTAGATAACATGATTACCAAGTATCAAATGATTAAATTTATAGACTTCTGTCAAGTGTGGTTCCTGCCAGAATCAGTACCCAGAGTCATTGTTGGAGATCACCACTGTCACACGCCTCGGCATTGATTCAAAGAGACTTTGGATGTGTTCTTGGGGTACAGCAGATCAAAATCAGCTTCCACACGTTGCCAAAGTTGATCTGGTATGGCAGCTGGGGGTGTAATCTGGGTCAATTGTTAAACAACCATGGACCATATGTTTTCTATCGGCGAAATATCTGAAAAGCGAGCTTGCAAGGGAAGCAATTCAATCTGGTGATTGACGAAGAACGTTTGGAGAATGCGTGCCACGTGTGGTTGCGCATTATCCTGTTGAAATATGGCTGTGGCCAAGCCCTGAAGGTAAAGAAGGACAACTGGCTCCAACACCTTGGAGATGTAGCGCTGGCTGTTTAAAGTGTTAGCAATGCATACTAGAGGAGTGCGAGAGTGATATCCAATACCGCCCCGTACCATAATACCCGGTGCAAGGACCAGTGTGGCGGTGCATAACGCAGATGTTCAGCATCCTCTCTCCACGGTGTCTCCAGAATCGAATCCGACCAACGTGGTGCTGCAGACAGATGCGTGACTCGTCAGTAAAGCCAACTTCCTTCCATTCTATCGCCCACATCCTTCTTTCATCGCACCATTGGCGGCGGAGACGTCTGTGGCTCTGCGTCAAGGGTAGACCAAGCAATGGACGTCTTGCGGATAAACCACTCTGCTGTAAACGGCGTCGAATGGTACGCGCAGACACTGAATGATGCGTTACAGACTCAATGTGCTGTACTACGGTTCGTAATGTGACTGAGTGATCCGTCACTGCCATGCGCACAATTTGCCTGACCTTACGTGAAGTTTGAGGTGGATGCGATCGACCACGTCTGTCCGTGGTACACTACTGCATCCATCGGTGACATATCCGCGTTACAGATGTTTGGTTTCGGTCAACATGACTACCGATTTCACTGAAAGATAATCCACAATCTCGGTAGGCTATTATCTTTCCTTTGTCGAACTCGGATACTTGATCAAAAGCTGATCGCTGTTTTCCACGAAACATAACTTATCGTTTTTTGAAAAACCCACAAGAAAACACAATTGCCGAACTTGAAATCGTCAAAACCTCCAAGCCTTAATGAGTGCTTTGAGGTGGCGCCACAGGCACGAGGGATGTGTGTCTGCGCTAAAATTCTAATCATTTGCATATTTTACCTCCGCCAATGCATGTTGTAAATTTTATGTTATTTGCATGCTTTCTTCAGGGTGTTGCATTTACGGTGGCCAGCAGTGCACTTTGCCCTAAAGTAAGAGTAAAAAATGTTCACATCATATTCAAGCCCTTCTAAGGAAGAAGTAGTTTTCAAAATTCCGATACACTAGAACTGGAGTGGAACGCAATCAAATATTTCTTCAAGGTCTTTACCTTTGTGAAAATACTTCCATCATGCTACCCCCTATGCCTGATAGAAACTCGGCATTAAGGATCTGAGTGTGACGTCACAACAAAGCATTGTGAAACTAGTGAAAGATGAGGACTTCCTTCCCCATTGATAGAAGAACATAAAGCAGTTGACACGAGCCGTTTGGTGCACGTGAATTGTGTTCTAATGAAGTGTTAATGCAGTGGTACTCAAACTTTCACTACTGGCGACCCAATTTTCTATCATAATTTTTATCGCGCCCCCCCTAAAAATAATAATGTATTGAATGCAATAATAATGCACTTTGACGCTAAAGCTACAATACGATCATAATTATAAACAGTACAAATTAACAAGGTAAGTATTAAATTTTATATATGTTACTTTTAAGTAATATTTTTTTTTTAACTTTTTATAGTTCGATTCACTATAAAAGCGTGTTTTATTCTTTCTTTTAAAACTATAATTTATTTTATAATTATTTTTACTATACACGATAAAAATCACAATTCCAGTGAATAATTTATTTGAGAAAATATATTTATCTACTTTCAAGGACTTTTCAATTTTTCTTAGAAAATTTAAGAAAAAATCCAATAAAAATAAAGAAAATGTTCCAAATGTGCGTGTGTTTAATAGAGGACATAAACCACAGACACTTTACGCTAACAACACAGGAACGTTATTTTAGAGCTAAACTGTCATATTTTGTTCACGTTTTTGTAGTTTTGCTGTTGTTTGATGATCTACAAATAGAATTTTGCACTTTTTCTTCTTTGTGTCTTTTTGACAAGGCAAAGTGCTACATTATGGCTTCATAGTTTTCTTCATAGAGATCTTTAGGCAGCATTTGAAAATTTCAAATCAACTCAAACGTTTCATGTCTAACGCTTTTCTGATATTTACTTTCCCAATCTTGATTAATATGCATTATTTCAGTAGGTTCTTCAATTGCTTGATCAGTTTCAACTTCCTTCAATAGGGATCACAGATGCCCATTTTTTTAAATATTCTGCTTATTTACATTGATAAACCATAATAAGTCGTACAACACAGCAATCAAAACTACAAATTGTTCATGGGGAAAGTGTAGCATGTTCTAAAACATAATTGTGTAAAATGTTTTTATGATGCATTATATGTTTCAAATACTCATGCTTATCCATATATCATAAAACTTTTTCACATGGAAAAAGATGAAATAGAAATATATTATATATATTTACAACTTCCCTAAAAAAAGACGGAGATAACCATACCAGTAAATTCGAAGGTCAGCTAAAGTAATATTTTAGGTTAAAAGAAACGTAATAAAAAATCTCTCATCGTTCTCATATAGACCACAAAGCAAACAAATTTTTTTTAATTATGTTATTGGATCAAAGATGGCTAATAAGCGTTTGAAGTGGAATCTTTTATTTTTGATGATCCCCAGATGATAAAAATAAATTATATCAGTGTAAATGTGTATTTTTTATTATGTCAGAAAGCATTTTGTCTTACTTCATTGCAAAGAATTATTTTTTTAAACCTTTTATTTTCAATATGCTCGCGCCCCCAGGGGGGGCGCCCCACAGTTTGAGAAACACTGTGTTAATATTTATGGAAGCTGAGTTGGGAAGAATCAAAGTTACTTTAATATTAACAAATTTAGTTTTTTTTCTAATATTGTAAATCTTTAATTTCGAATTCTCACATATATTGTCCTTCGAGAGAATATATTTCAACCAACAAAATTCATTTTCTACAATTCTTTTCAAAAAACAGTGAAGAAAAAAATATATAACGAAAAATTTCTTAAATTAAAAGTGCATATTTATGTAAATATAGTTAAAAAATATCAAGATTAGAAAAAAATTCCCCTCTGAGAAAATTAAAAATGAAAAAAAAATATTTACAAATACTTTAATCAATTCAAAAAGGCTTTTGAAGAATTTAAAATGTAGCAAATTTGTAAAGTGAAATTGTTAGTTAAAGCTAACTATTTTGCGAATAGTTAGCTTATTTTGTCAACTGGTGTACTTATGAAGAAGAATCGTGAAATAAATATTGCTCATAAGTGGAATATGCAGCACATTTAATTAATTTTGAAAAGAAGTTTGATTAAAAGACTCGCTTAAGTAACATTTATCAATATCCAACGAAGGACCTGCATTTTTAAATAATTTTCATGATGGATGATGCAAAAATATGATACCGGCATACAAATGAAAAAAAAAAAACTATTCTGCCTTACATGGATTAATCTATGCTTTCATTAAAAAAACAACAGCATCATATATTTATTACATATTTATTATTCGGTAAAATTCACAAAAAGGATACTGAGGAATCAAAGTTTAGTTTCTACGCACAATATGCAAATTACATTCTACGAGATAAATATTTGAAATTGAAAAAAAAAATTGAAGCTATATATACACACAAAGGGTTTCAAAATTGTTTCATACAACAAAAACCTAGTGAAATCTTGTTTTTCATCGACGCATTTGAAAATAAAGTGGAAAACCTGGTGAGTATGATGTTTTAGATAGAAACGAATGCCTTTCGTTTAGTCAAGCGAAAAACAATATTCAGAGAATTGAAGGAATTGTTCGAATCAAAGCCTATCACTCTTTGAGTACAGTGTATATCAGGGGAGTAAAACACGCGGCCCACAACGAACACTTTGGCGGCCCAGTCAGTCTATCGGCACATAATAAGACATAATAAAATGTTAAAATTTCTCTCGAAAAAGAAAAGATAATAGCAAAGAAAGAATGTCAAGGGTCAGAATGCTAATATTAAATTGTGTTCTTGTTCTTTTATGTATGTTTATAATAATGTATAATTTGAAATAAAATTACGTTTCTAAGAATAGAGATTTTTTTAGGCCCACTTACAGTGAAACCTTGTTTATTTCGCCCATGTTAGCTTTTGAGTTTGACACTGTTGGTGTACATGAACAGCTTTCAAAAGACTCAATATTAAAGTCTACGCGTATTTGTTTCCAGTGGTGAATTGAAACGCAGAGCGTTATTATTAAAATTGCATATTATACATGTTATTCAAATAAAAAAAACTACGTACAAAAATAGAGCAGAAAATTATTCAAATCTGATTTCAGAATCAGTTGCTAAGCGCTGTAACCAATAATTTTTCAAAAGAAAAAGACATTTTATTACAGAGCTTTCGGTCCGAAACAGAAAGAAAAAAAACTCAAAAAAAATGACTAATTGATATGCAGTGAATAATCCTTATTAAATAATTATTAAAAGGAACAAAAAAACGATAGTTCGAGGATTTTCTTCTATCATTACAACAAGAGAAGCTTCAAACCTTTTTAAGTAAAAAGTTAAAATTGGATGGTTTTATAAAAAAACTGTTTCTCTCTCACACACACACATTAAAAAGTTAACAACTAATTGCTTACAATAATGTAAAAATTGTGAAAGAATAATAAAATAATAACAAAAATATATTAAAATAAAAATAAATATTTAAATAATAATAAAATAATAATAAAAATATTAAAATAAAAATAAAATATTGAAATAATAATAAACATATTAAAATAATGATAGTAATATTAAAAAAATTACCAAAATATTAAAATAATAATAGGAATGTTAAAAAAATAATAAAAATATTAAAATAATAATATGAATGTTAAAAAAATAATAAAAATATATTAAAATAATATTAGGAATATTAAAAAAATTATAAAAATACTAAAATAATAATAAAATTATTAACATACATTTTTAGAATTCAAATTTTATTTTTAAGATTTAGCTAAAATATCTGTAACTTGTATCATGAATTTTTCTCCCTTAAAGTTTGCTGAATATTCAATATAAGGTGAATATACCTGCTTCCATATTTTATGTGCAAAAGCTTTCTTTTTCATGAGTTATGAGAAAGTGTTTGCCCTAGTTTGTATAATTGGTTCATAACAGTTATGTTCCTTTTTAAATGATTTCTTTTTCTATTGATTTAACTAATTGAAATTAGAGGAAATAAAAAAAAAACTGAAGTTTTCTTAAAAGAAAAGAGAAAAGAATGCTTTAAAAGCAGAACGAATTAGTCCAAAGACGGTATTCCTTAGACATCTCAAGAAATCACTAATGCCTTTGCGCTCGAGTCTCTGACGGTCATCTTTATGTGTCTAATTAGATGCAAGAAATTAGATGCACCAATGTCAGTGAAACCCCGGACTGAAATTCTATAAAGAATTGTTGCATTTAAGGTATCCGACTACGTTCGGAACTGTGATTTTGCAAAAGCTTATAAATAGATAATAATTATGATAATTAGTGTAACTTAGATTAGAAAACGTATATAAAATTTTTTAACAATATTATTTTAATAAAAAGTTATTTAAGAACAATATTTTGACAAAAAATGAACATAAATGACCCATTTTCAAAACATTTTCCTTTTATGAAACATGCTTATATTATTATAATATTTTGCCTGTATATATGTCAGACCTCTGTACAGAGGCTGAACTAGAATTTTTAAAATATATAACATAGAAGAGGATTTATCCATATTTTACTACAAAAGAAGAGATAATTTTTTTTAAAAAAAGGCCGATAATTATTTCAATGGGTGGTAACTCTGAAAATATATATAATGTGAATTTTTCAAAATTCCTAGTTCAGACTCTCTGGAGAAAAGTCTTTACTTTATATATAAGCAAAATATTATTATTACGGAAGCATTTTTTTAAAAAGGAGGTATTAAAAAAGTTATTCTAAGTTAATTTTTTGCCAAAATATTGTATTTAAATAATTATTTTTGTCATAATGTCCTTAAAACTATTTAATACTAGAATTCTAATTTAAGTGACACTAAATATTATAAAAATATCCATTTATGCACTTTTTTAAAATCACGGTTCCGAACGTAGTCGGAAATCTAAAAGATTCAAAATCGTGTTTTATAATTTGAATTTTGCTAAAAACAGTTGAAAAGAACAATTTTCTATCTTGGGCGATTCTCACTATCAGAATTGTGGTCTTACTATATTTAGTATACTGAACATACTGAGTTTTCAAGACTTGATGGTGAATTATATTTGTAATAAACGATAGGTAATTTAATGTAACTAAAATAGTCCAATGCATATGCTTGTCTGTACATTTTTTATCTTAATTTCAGTTCCATAATGAAATTATTTCAATAATAATTTTCATTTCAAAAGAAAAGCTCACACATTCTTCACTAAAAGAGTAAGAGTTCTATTAACATCACGCTACAAAGCTGCACTGGCAACGGTTGGTCGACACCGGAAGCTCCACCTCTCACAACAAGGGAACCTTTTTCTCCAACTGACCAGCTACGAGGCCGTCACTATGCAACCGTGGCTACTACACACAAGGAAGGGCAAAACTTTAAAAACTCTTCTTAATTTCTTTCAACAGAAGGTTATAATTTAGATAGAATTAAAAAAAAAACAATGTTTGTGCAAAGGCAGAAATATTTGTGAAAGCATTGAACTCGTTCAATACACATTTTAGACAAACTCTATTTGTACACAATAAAATACGAATCAACAATTTATTTATAATTTCAGCCATTACTTTATTTTTAAATTGTAATAATCATTGAAAATAGAAAAATATATAATATGAAAAACTTAAAATTCAACTTAATTCTTCTGAAAATAGCAACTTATATATATATATATATATATATATATATATATATATATATATATATATATATATATATATATATATATATATATATATATATATATACTGTTACAAAAATACATGCACCTAGAAGGAAACGAGCTAATATCACGAAACTTGACATGTGTGTAGTGTATGAGGAGATAAGAAATTGACTACAAATTCAGAACAACAGATTGTTTTATTAAAAAGATATGGCATGAAAAAGGTTACAAATAAGTTTGTAGTATATGTTACGTCATCAGCGCATTATAGCGCCATCTGTAATTAAATTTGAAAAAGTAGTGACAGTCGAGAGCTGTACCCCAACACAAGAGGTGCACGGATAAAATCGATTTTTTATCTTATCAGATCAGAGTCCAGAAAATTACGACGAAACAGTAGATCCGCTTGTAGCAGCTGAATAAGCCAAAACATGGCATGACATCGAATAAATGAAGTCATTTAGACCTACTGTGGAAGATCATGCTTAAAAAATTGCAGCTGGCTGTAAATTCACCAATATTCTGGGATAGCAGCAGTTGCCTTCAGGTACATCTCAGGCGCACATTATTGGTGAGAGATCTAGTGACCTGGAAGGCCACTTGAGTGCGTCATATCATTGAAGATATTTCTACGAGAATCGCGCAGCATGCGGAAAAGCGTTGTCTTGCTGATAAATGGTGCCTGGGTGACTTGATAGCAAAGTCAGTGCAATTAGGCGTTATAAAATCTCTTCCAAGTAACTACGTACCTCCAAAGCCCGTTGAAAGACCACTAGAGGTGATTGTGTGTCCCAATAAATCACTCCCCACAGCTGCTGTAATGCCTCCAGACAACGAATGTTGGTTTTTTCTACCTCCACATGCGTATGCGCTTATCATCAGCACTGACACTGAATTGGGATTCATCACTGAAGACCACACGCCTCCAGTCGATTACACTCTAGCTTGACAGAGGTTGGCAAATATCCAATTGACACTGCCTTTGATGTAGGGCCAGTAGTAGTCAGTCGTCTTGATGGTCGTCGACTCATTATACCTGCGACCAGTCTTTTCAGAAAGGTTTTCATTGATAACACCGGATGTCTGATTCTAGTGACGTTAATCGTGAAGACGTGGCTGCTCTTATGATTGCACGATCATGCGCATCACTTCCAAAGTCTGACAATTGTTCCAACTTTCGCGTCTTCGTGTGGCATCTCTAATCGCAATACCATCAATCGAAATCAACAGATTTGTTTGATTAACCCTATGGCACGAATAATTATGCTTTTAAACTCTCCAAGCTACGCATCTTATATGTGCATAGTACATTTGCCCTTGTCTCATAGGTGTCGAAATTTTAATCATCGATTAGTAACTCGATTTCTTCAGGGTGCATATATTTTTTTTGTGACAGATTGTATATATAATCTATATTACATGTTCTACATTTTAAACTGAAATATTTACTGTAAACGATATAATGTTTATCCCTTAAATTAGGTAATCTTTACAGTTTTTGGAGAGTATTTTATTTTTTAGCATTCATTTTTATCTTTAATACATTAGTTACAGAGAATTTGAAAGTTTCATTCTTCATATTCAATTTTCTTCGGACCAAGATCTACTCCAAAGAGAAGAAGTGAATTTTAAGATTTATGAATAGTTTCTATAGTTTAAAGTTAACTTTAACCAAATATAAAAAAT
The DNA here is from genome assembly GCA_019973935.1 of Trichonephila clavipes. Classification (NCBI taxonomy): domain Eukaryota; kingdom Metazoa; phylum Arthropoda; class Arachnida; order Araneae; family Nephilidae; genus Trichonephila; species Trichonephila clavipes. The sequence goes on along the minus strand of BMAU01021342.1, from coordinate 46,774 downwards.
TTGAATTTTTTAAAAAAATTAGGAGTGTGTGTGTCTTTAGAGAATTATTTTTATTTATTCTCTTCACTGAAAGACATTTCATCCATGCATCAAGCAAAATTGATGACTCAGTGGTAGAAATATTTTCATTGTTGCAGTTTGCTTGATATATTATAACAAACGAGAGCATCTTTTATGCTTTTATTACTCACCAAAAGTTGCATCGGATAGCCAACTCTGATTCTGTCGAGATACTCAAATTAATCATATTCTTGGACGTGAAATTAAGATTATCCAAGCCGATTGCAATCAGAGACATACCATGAAAAACAAAATATTTTGTTATTGGAAAAAATATATATTATGTACTCACTGTAAATTTGTTTTAATGTTTACGAACTCTCTTTAAAAATAGAGAAAGAAAAAAATTAAAACTTACTTACTCCATTTCAAAATGTAAGACTAGTCGGTACCGCCTATACCGACAATGTTAAATTGAGCCATTTTAGGAACCTGTTTCTCAGAAATTGTTAAATATAAAAACTTAAAATATTGGCTACATAATAATTAGGCTTTTTTATTTAAATAATGGTAACATGTTTCAAATATATTGCTTACTTTTTTCAAAAAAAATCATCGTAAAAGTATCGCTTTGAAATTTGTGAAAATTGTCATTTTTTTTACGATAACTGCTTCTGAGCAAAATATTTTGGGAAAATATCCAAGAAAGTAGCTCCATTATATATAGTTACATATTATTTATGTGCAGTGAAAATTGCAAGTAGTTTCATTCATTATTTTCTGTGAAAAAGGTACACGGACTTTGAAAACAATCATTTTGAGAAAAATTGCATTTTAAGTGTAAAAAGGCACTTAATTACAAAAATAATGAATTACAACATGTATTTCTCCTATTTTATTAAACATTAATATCTTCTTAATTTTTTAAACATAAAATAGGTAACAAAAAGTCTAAAAATGTTCAGAAAATAAATATATAGTAATTTTCAGTTTTTGTTCAACGAGATTTTTTTTAGCATTTTGCATCAATTTTCACAAATTATGTAACAATCTGTGAAGAATTTTTAACTTCGATGTATTATAAATATCAAATTTGATCTAATAACATCATAAATATAATGTAAAAATGTATCAATATGTAAAAGTCATGATTTGGGAATATGTGATTTTACGACGTTATAAATATTTAATTATGAATTTGTATGTTCCCATGCAAAAATAATTTCTAAAAAATTTAAAATTCAAAATTTTCTCTAAACTGTACAAAGGATTTCTAAAAAAGTGAAAAATAAAACTGTTTTTATGTTTTTAAATGTGAAATTGGTGTATTTTTATGCATGTAACAAGATTCTCGCAACGACAAAAAGCATTACACATCTGAGTTGTTGTTAGTTACCTATTATTGAAAAACTTTTGAATTATTAAAGCTAAAAAACTTGTCTGAACAATAAATAAACACTAATATTTGCAATTAAGGGAAATATTTAAAGTATATTGTTTAGTTTTCTCAAAAACATGTAACAAAAATATCACTATGAATTTTTAAAAAAATTGACATTTTTTTAAAAATATCACTATAATTTTTAAAAATTGACATTTTTTTTGTCACGATATCTGCACTTCAAATATTTTGAGAAAATCTCCAAAAAACTTACATGAATATATAGTTACATATCAAACAGGAGGGGGGGAAATTCATTACATTCATACGTTATATTCTCTGAAAAACATGAATACATTTTTAAAAACATCATTTTTGAGAAAATTGAATTTTCACTATGAAGGGAAACATAATCACAAAAATAATGAATTACAACATGTATTTGTCCCATTTTATTGAACATTAGCATCTTTGCAATTTTTTTTTTTTTGCATAAAATAGTAAGCAAAAAAAGTCTTAAATTGCCCAGAATCGCATTTTTCAGTTTTTTTTAGCGAGATAATTTCTAGTATTACATCAATTTTCTCAATTCTGTATCAATTTCTGAAGAATTAGTAGCTTCCATGCTTTACAGATATCAAATTTGAACATACAGCAACATAAATATAATGTGAAAATGCATCAATATGGTTTTTGTATGATTTTGAGATGGTATTTAAAAAAATACATGATTTTATATATATATATATATATATATATATATATATATATATATATATATATATATATATATATATATATATATATATATATACGACATTTTGAAAGTTTTCGCTGGGATTTTTTTTGTAAAGTTATCATTAGGTTTTATTGTTTTGCCGACATTTTCTAAGGTTTAAACTTCAAAAATTACTCTAAACTGGGCAAATGTTTTCTAAAACAGCCGAAATAAATATATTTTTATGTTTTTAAACATGAAATTTATGTATTCTTCTGTATGTAACAGAACATCACATTTGATGTATCATCTCATACCTTTATCTCAGAAACTATTAAACATATAAACTCAAGACTTTGACTATATGTATTAATTATACATTTATATTTATACTGAAGTGAAATTATTAAATATATTAATTAGTTTTTTCAAAAACAAACTTTTTGTTGAGCGAGCAAATATGATTATTATGAATTTATTGAAAATTGTCATTTTTTGTTATATCTGCTTAAGACAGTGTTTCTCAAACTTTCAATACTGGCGCCCCCCTTTTCAATCACAATTTTTATCGCGCCCCCCCCCTTATACATTAATAATGCACTAAATCAGTGTTTCTCAAACTTTCAATACTGGCGACCCAATTTTCAATCATAATTTTTGTCGCCCCCCTGTACAACAATAATGTATTTACTGCAATAAAAATGCACTTTGAGAGAGAGAGACGCTAAAGTTACAATACGATCTTAATTATAAACCGTACAAATTAATACGATAAGTGTATTAAAATTTGTATATGTAGCTTTTAAGTAATATATATTTTAAGAAAATTACTTAAAATATATATTACTTAGAATTATGTTATTTTTCTTTCTCTAATTTTTAAATTGGAACAGATCGCAAAATGATGTATTTAATTAAAGATTTATTTCCTTCAGCATTCATTTCTCAAAGTACAAATGTCATTAGAAAAATAGTCTAGTCAAAATGTCGCTCTCTATCATATCCATCACATCTGGCATTATAGGGTACGTTTGCGTGAGTCTGGGCAACCTATCGGACGTCTGCGCTAAACATGTAAAAATGCTTTTCCTCGTACAATTCCAGTCAGTTTTAGTCGACTCGATACTCCTATAGCTACCGAATCTAGCTTGAATGTTCCTTTTTTTTTAATTTCCACGTTAATTGTAATTCACGGTAATTAAGTATTTACGGCAGTAGATTAAAACAATATCATACATACATTTTTAAGTCGTAAGCAAACATTCGACCGTAATAAAGAATCAACAAGTACACAGACGAACGAGCATGGTTCCGAAAATTAAATCAAGGCGATCTTCTCAAAAATACTTAAATTTTGGATTTACCACTACTGAAGTAAATGATGGAAAAAAGCCCCAGCTCGATATGTGTTAAAACTTACAAATCTGTAGAACAACATGTGAAAGTTGTTTTTAAAACATGTAAAATCATTTAGCTATGTTGGCAAAGAATTTTAAAAAGTATTTTCTGGATGAGGACAGCTTGGTAACAAGTTACGAGTGGATTAGGGATCTATTTCAAGATACTCCAGAAGGGCTCTCAACTTCCGAAGAGGAAATCTTCATAGATTTCACATCCAGTGAAAAATTAAAAGGCAATTTTGTAATAAATCGCTCTTTGAATTTGGGGTAGAGGTGGATGAGGAATTATCTGTACTGAAAACAAAAGCACTTCGTATACTATTACCATTTTCAACATCCTACCTTTTTCAAACCGGATTTTCTGCAGCGGATGCCTTGAAGACAAAATATAGATCTCAGCTAAATATAGAAAAATAACTCTTTAAGTGTCAATTTCTGATATTAAACCTTCCTTTGAAAAACTTTCCTCTACAAGACAAGCCCGTGGAAGTCCCTAATAATTATTAAACTGGTTCTTAATTTAGTAATAAGATTGATTCATTGAATATTAACGTCACACTGTTCAGCTGCACGAGTTCTTTTGACGACGGACCACGTAATTTTGAACCATGGTCAAGTGACGTGGATGACACCTGAGCTGGCACCCCTCTCTCCTAACTACCACACCAACGGGAAAACGTTTCAACTCTCAACAGATTTAACGTGCATCGCTGACCTACACGGCGGGTCTTTAGTGGTACTGGGCTCGAACTCGTGACAAGGCAAGCCACGATCCGATACCTATACCACTCGGCTACCGCGGCCAAATTCAGTAATAAGAAATTATTTATAAAATACTTTCTTCAGTACTGATACATCAAACGTATACTGGCTGAAACACCGACTCTTCGCACGAGTTCATTTTTTAAAAAAATAAAACATTATTCTTGATATAATAGCTGAACTGTAAGGAGAGTAAAACTGTGTGCACGACATTGTATACAAAAATGTAAAATGATTTTTTTTTCAGATAAATGCTATAATTGTAAATAACTGTTTAAAAGAACTGTAATTTTAAAACTCACACAATTAGCATTTAGAATTAATGTTAAATTATGAAAAAGAATATAAAATTCCGATGAAGAATAATTGTGTTACTTTTTAACATTTAAAGCGAGAAGACTTCAAAATGTTTTAACCCGGGAGCAGGCGCGTACTCGATACTAACATTAATGGTAGTGCGGGGGGACTCAGTCACCCCAATCATTTGTTTAGAATTATTTTTACTGTACACGATACAAATCGGAATTCTAGTGAATATTTTATTTTATAGAAAGTATACTTACCTTCTTTCAAGGACTATTCAATTCTTTGATGATTTGAGAAAAAATCCAATAAAACTGAACTAAAATGATTCAAAAGTACAAGACCATAATAAAGGACGCAAATCAGACACTTTTCAATTATCCTACAGAAATGTTAAACCAATCAATTCTTTTCCAAATATCGCAAAACTCAATTGTTTACAATTTCCCTAAGCGAAAAGCAAACGCATAAAAGATGGGAGGGAACTAATATTGATAATAACCATACCATAAAATTGAAGGTCAATCAAATGATTAGGAAACGTACTATTCAGCCTGGCTGAAAAGTGAATCATGACTTCCTTTTCTTTTTTACAACTAATGTACAGTATTTCAATAATAGTTACAGTGGTGAATTGCTATCTTCTTAGAATTTTTCTCAGGGTCTGGGTTTCGTTTTTTCTTTTAACGAGTAATATTTTATGTTAAAACGTAATTAAAAAATCTCTCTTTGAGGAAATACAGCATATAAAACAAAACGTTTTTTTTTTTTAATTTGGTTTTGGGATCAAAGATAGCTATTTGATGACGGAAAAATCCAGATAATAAACATAAATTATGTCAGTGTTGTTGTGTGTATTTTTTTTATTATAGAAGAAAGCATTTTGTTTTACTTCTCTTTCCGGTTATTTTTTTTAAAAAAAATCTTTAAATTTTCGATACGCTCGCGCCCCCCTTGTAGGGACATCGCGCCCCCCCAGGGGGGCGCGCCCCACACTTTGAGAAACACTGGCTTAAGAATATTTCAAAAATGTCACTTCAATATACACAATTGCATTTAAGAAACAGAGTACATTTATACAATTTAAAAAAAATATTTAGAAAACAATATTTTTATAAAAAGTTTTACCTTGTAAAAGTGTATTATCCAATTTATTTCATTACATATTATCTTCATTATGCATCATGCAGTTATAAAATTAAGATATGTTACGTAAATATTTCTCACCTGGTCACAATTACATGTCCTAATTGACTTTTCTTTTAGCACTACTTAAACACGCGAAGATTTTGTAATCATTAATTAACTAATTAAAAATATATTTAAACTAAAGAAAAGACCTGAATTTCAGTAAAAAGTGCCTACATTTTAAGTATAACATTTACTAAAACCCACATGAAAATCTAAAATTGCCTCCAAAGGTTTTTAGCAAATCTAACAGTTGCAGTTATACAATTACCTAAAGTTAATTTGGGTATTAAAAAATAAAAATTAATTGAGGCTTTGCAAATTTTCCCCAGTTTTAAAAAGGCAATGTTTACATTTCTGTCAAAATGGGCGTGGTAAAACAGCTGATTATTTTTTTAAAAATCATTTTAAAGTACTTCTAATTCATGTAATGGCTTGTATGGTATATCATTGGAAAGGACTTGATTTGGAGATTTTAGAAATATCAAAAACTCAAAATCGATTTTTAAAAGGGTTTACCCTACTCACTGCCTCTAATGAAGAAAGTTTGCAAGACTAAATTCCCAGAAAAAAGACTCTACAGCTCATTTATCTTCGAAACTTAATCCTTTACATAATCTTTTACAAAATACATGAAAACATTTAAGCGGCTCATTTGGAAACCTTACCTTTTACAAGCTTCAATAGAATGTAGTATAAAAATTCGCTCTACATACACTCATTGCCGTAAAAATTTGCGCACCAAGCAAGAGTCATCAAAATGAAACAAAATTTTACATCTATAAGTAATACTTTGATATAAGTAAGTGATTAGAAAATCAAAAAAAGGACAATTTTTTGCAGAAAAAAAGTTTAAACGCAGTTAAGTCGATCGGTGGACCGCCTTTTCTAAGACCAAAAGAAACCTATCTTTAGAACAGCTAGACTGGAGATTTGGTGGACCGCAACACCTTGAAAAAGTTGCCCTGGAAAAGTCTCCCCACATCTGGTACAAATAAATGGAAGTTTTTATACCCTTTTGGAGCCCTTCTGGAGCGAATGCACGATACGATATGAGTGGACATTAAGGCATAAACCAGAGACATCTCGTTCCACAGTTGCTGTAAACGTGCCTATAGTTCGACCAAACTTGTTGGCTGTCCAACTAGCCATCCCAAATGATCCCAGATATGCTCGATTGGTGACAAATCTGGGGATCTAGTAGGCCATGGAAGGGTGGTAATGCGACGGAGGTAGTCTTGTGACTCATTTTCTGTGTGTGACCGAGTATTGCTTGTTGAAAAAGGGCTCCTGGGAGCCCTGTCATGATTGCAAACTTATGTGGTTGAAGGATGTCAAGAAAGTACCGTTGGACTGTCATTTTGTCCCATGGATCAATATTAGGGGTGACCGTGTATTGTAAACAATGGCACCCCATACCCTCACACTAGCTGTGGAAGCGGTGAGTCGTTGTAAAGCTTTGGCAGGATTGAGGCGTTAACCACGGGGCCACACACGAATACAATTGTCATCACTGCTCAAATTGACTCTAGATTGGTCGCTGAAGACGACATCATGATTTTATTCTGTTGCAGTTCAATCCCTTCGTGTGTGACACTACTGCAAACGCAGGCATCGGTAAATGAGTGTCGTTGGCAGCACACGTAATGGGTGTCGCGATACCAGATGTCCTTCAGTCAGGCGCTTTGCGATGGTTCGAGAAGACACAGGGGCTGTAGCGAAAGTGCTGTCCGTGTCTGGACAGTGGCCATTAAGGCAGTTGGCTCTACACGTGCATGTCATATGATGTGGCGGTCTTCTGGACGACTGATCTGCCGAGGGAGACCTGAGCTCGTCACCGTGTCAATGATGTATCTTTTGTCCACTGGTCCCAACACCTCGTCACAGTCAAATCACAACGTCCTACTTGACGAGCTGACCACCCAGCTTCCATCATGCTGATACTTCCCCTCTTAAACTCCGAAAGCTGTTCGTATCGCGCAATCACGCTGCATTTCTAATAATTTGCATATCTGCCCGACCTGTACCTTCATGCCGAGTTTCGTTACGATTCCTCTTTCCTTATTTATTGGAGCGCAAGTTTTTATGGCAATGAGTGTATTTTAATGAAAATGTAAATTATTTGATGAAAAAAATCTCTCATATTTATGAAAATGTAAAATATTTGATGAAGAGAATCTCTCATATTTATGAAAATGTAAAATATTTGATGAAGAGAATCTCTCATATTTATGAAAATGTAAAATATTTGATGAAGAGAATCTCTCATATTTATGAAAATGTAAAATATTTGATGAAGAGAATCTCTCATATTTATGAAAATGTAAAATATTTGATGAAGAGAATCTCTCATATTTATGAAAATGTAAAATATTTGATGAAGAGAATCTCTCATATTTATGAAAATGTAAAATATTTGATGAAGAGAATCTCTCATATTTATGAAAATGTAAAATATTTGATGAAGAGAATCTCTCATATTTATGAAAATGTAAAATATTTGATGAAGAGAATCTCTCATATTTATGAAAATGTAAAATATTTGATGAAGAGAATCTCTCATATTTATGAAAATGTAAAATATTTGATGAAGAGAATCTCTCATATTTATGAAAATGTAAAATATTTGATGAAGAGAATCTCTCATATTTATGAAAATGTAAAATATTTGATGAAGAGAATCTCTCATATTTATGAAAATGTAAAATATTTGATGAAGAAAAAATTTATATATACTCACGATTGAACTTTCGGAATGATCTAAGAATATCAAGATTCATGATAACAAAGTAAATTTATTCTAATAACAATAATACTAATATACAATTATACAATATAAAATATTTTTTGATAAAATGAAAGCAGCAAGTACTTGATAGTTTTCTCAATTCAAAATGCTTGGCCATTATTTCTTCTGACTTGAAAAAAGCCCAATCGACATTGGATAGGGGAAATGATAAATATAAGAGTACTTGACCGGATTTTTCGTGATAGTTCCTTCCTCATTTGAAGATTTTTCTTTGTGATCCAACCTAGTTCTAAAATCAGACGCATCAAACATTATTTAACATCCAATAGGAGTCTCCAGTAGTGCCCTATATGTTGCTCTTACTTAGTTTGCTGGTGAGATCAATCGGTGAGATCAATAGTTTCTTTAGACGTTTCGACTGTAAAATAGTACAATATATTGTGCTGCCCTCTAATCTTTTATTACTCTCTCTTAACTTAAATGTTTTCTAAAACAAATTTCTCTAAATAAAAAAAACTCTCTTAAATTTTACCACAGAAGATTTAGTAATAAAAACTGCTTTCAAAATAAACATCCCTTTAACAATAAAAATAAGCTCCTTTGAGAAAAATCTCAGACATAATGTTTTTTTTTTATCTTTCAAAAAAAAGATGTCTAAAAATACATAATTAAATTACTGTCAAACACATAATAAGAGGTATTAATATATAATTTAATTATCTTGCATTTTCTGCGAAACACTTGTCAGATTAAATTTACTAGAAGCGTGCAATCTAAAAGTAAAAATAAAGTTGGGGTTTTATTCGTCTACACTAGCACATAAATATACTCTCGAAATATATCCTCTCATTGAGGAAATAACTTAATGTTGGATAATAATTAGAACAATGTTTCTAATCAGTCTATGGTCCACATAATGTTTCATGTTATGCTATATTGGATGAAGTTAATTTATATAAAACACACTGTCAATGAGTATTTACAGAATCAATGACTTTGATCAGAGAAATGGAAGTTGGGTATTTATTGTTATAGACATTGAAATTTGATTAGAAATCCAACTGATTGAAGAATTGTGCAATGCTTGGGAAGGCGCTGAATAACAAATAAGCAATAGGAAGGTGCGTTCCCCTTTGAGGATGTATTTTCTTAAATTAATATACAAAAGCATAAAAAAAAGTAATCGGTAAAAGTATCAGTAAAAAACTGCCATTTTTTTGAACGGGTTGATTTTTTTCAATTCATATTTCGAAGTGTCTTAAAAAGGAATAATTTTATATGAAATAGTATCATCCCATCTGAAACAGGTGTTGAATATTAGAAAAAATAAGGGCTTAAAGAGAACGTCAAATGAACTTATGCTATTGATCCCAATTCCGTTCCACTTCTGTCGTCCTTTAATGTTTCATTAAAGTAACACAGTAACACTTTCCAAATATATTTCAAAATAGAGTCCTTACAGTAGCAAGTAAAATTCAACATTATATCAAACGAAAGAACGTGCCCACAAATGTAATAATTTGTATTGTAATACATTTGTCTGATGAGAGGAATATGCATTGTCAAAACTTATATCATATAAAAATTATAAATCAATCTGAATCTATAAATGTATTGCAACTATAAAGGAAAAAAAAATTCAGCCAAACTGTTTAACTCATAGAACTGGAATGTAAATTGTTTTTTTTTTTAATATTACTATAACTTGAAGCATAAAGAACCGTAAATATCATTAGCAATGATATAAAACTTGTTTTTCAAAAAATACATCACATACTTCTAAATGACTTAATATTATTAATGTCTAGTTATAGGTTTAATTCCGTAATAAATATTTTATGAAAACCTGAGATAAATAAAATGGCAATTATAACTAACGGTATTAAATTACAGTTAGGGCCGTGGGTAGCCTAGTGGTTAGAGCATCGGACTCCAGACCGGAAGGCCTGGGTTCGATGCCCGCTGCCACCAAACACCCTCAGAATACACACGGAGTACGTGCTCTTTAAATCAGTGGGTCCGTAGTCTTGTGGGCTTAATCACGAGCGCAGGGACTGAAGAATATTTCCCTCCCGTTCAATTTACATGCAGAAATTGTGGAGGTGGAGATAGAGGTCGTGTCACCATCTATCGTCCCTTCGGGGAATTTCGCCGAACTAAATCGTAATGTCACCTGTATGGTGCTCAAAATCAACGACAGGCGTACCTCTTACCCATGCCACGATGAACTTCGTGGGCCTCGATCTGACTACGTCAGACAGGTGGTATTAGAAGTCAACAACAACAAATTACAGTTTGAAAGTTACCGAACAATAAAAGATTCAACTTCTTGAGTTGGCCTTAACATTCACCAAGATTGCACAGAAATTTTTCAAGTCGCTCGATCTATTCAAATCCTAACAACTGACTCAAGTATAGATTCTTTAACTAAATTGAAGTGGGAGAACTCTTTTTCCCTACAAATTAACACCGAAGAGAAAATATATAGATCATCCATCACCTGGTCTTTTCACTTTGACAACCGAAAGTTCGGGGACCAGTTTTGACAGCTGATTCGGATTGGCAGCTGCTTTCCAAGGAGTAACTTCTTGCTTTTGCGTTCAACTTGGGATAATGTAACACATTTTTCACTGTAATATATCAAAAGAGATTTAGCGAGCGGAAAGCAAAGTAATAAGGTTGGGAACAGTGTATTGTTTTAAAGAAATGGAAAAATCGGATTAATTGCGGATAATATACCGAAAAAAATCAACAGCTTATATTTCTTTATCCATAGAAAGGCTTACCAAGATTTATTTGGAATGGGTTTTTAGTAGAACTTTAAAAAAAACGGTAGAGCTATTTAACATACAGGAAAAACATAGATTAAGAGAAATTTTACAAAAATTTACATAATTCATCCTCATTTAGAGATCATAAACAAAAATTACGAAAAAATGAAAACTTGAATTATTTGCAAAATAAAAATTGATAGTTAATATAAAACCAGAAAATTTAACGAGACTGCGTCCTTGAAAAAAATCCTTTCTATATACCATATTAACTTTTGCTATAGACTTTTATATTAGACATATAACTTTACTTATATTTTGCATTTAAGATAAATAAAAAATTATGGTATAATGTTTGCTTGTATGTTATATTATTTTGATATATATTTTAATTATATATTCTAAATATATATTTTAATATTATAAGTACAAATCTAATTCAGATTTTAAAATAAATAAATAACCATTAAATTGAAAAACATCTTTCTCTCCTATGCAATATTACATTTTAAACTTAATTCTTCATGATAAAAGCAGGTTTTTGCATGAATTGTTCTTTGAAATTGTGTAGTTGTATACAAAGAGAATAATTTTAAGTTTCTTAAACCTTATTTAACCCTCTAACCGGATAGCACGGAAAATTCCGTCAGTGTAAAGATGCTTCGAAAATGCACTGCACAGATTTTTCTGCCTTCAAGTAACGTTTTCAAAAGCGGATTAGCCGCACTTTTCTGAAATCCTTTCCCCCTTTTAAAGGTTTAACATCTTGAAAGATAATTGGGACAGTGGAAGCAACACAGCAGGACACTGAGGGGAAGTTTTATGGCTCGAACGAAACCCCGTGTTTTGACCCTGGGGCAATCGTAAAAAATCGAGGGGAAATTTCTTTAGACCCCCAGGAAGTGTTTATTCGTTACCTCGTATTTTAAAAGTTTTGAAAAGTCCCGACGCATAAGTAAAATATGTTACAATTCCCTTTTGGTTTCATATTAATTTGAAACTGTAACAAGTTGGGGCGTGTCAGTGCAATCTGCTATTTTATATAGTTAGACAAATTATCTTTTTTTAAGTATATTCTTTCGCTTCATTTTTCTTATTTTAATCAAAGCTTTCAGTTTTTGAAACATGATTATTTTATTATAAGCTACCGTAAAAATTAATAAAACACCAAACCCTTTAAAATTTGAAATCTTTTCAATTTTCCAACCACTAAAAATGAATAAATTTAAACTTCATCAAATCATTTGAAACATTTTCTTACACTTTGATAAAAATAATAACGAAAAAAAACAAGCTAATTAAGATTTATTAGTTTTTTTTTTTTTTTTAGATTTCAAAGCCCAAGTGTTCAAGGAAGTTTAAGTACAGTGCCTAGTTATATATTGTTAAAATACACCGAATTATATTTGAATTTTAAGTGCTTGAATTTCAGTTTACATCAAAGACAACATGAATGAAGATTTTCACACATTTTTTTATAACTTGAATGTTTGAATAAATGGTAATCAAAAATATACGGAAACATTTACAGTAGACATTTATGCATATAAATAAACATAAAAATCAATTTTAAATTCGAGCTATTCAAAAACATTCGAAATATTGTTCAAAATTAACTATTTATACAAAATACCTCAAAATTTATCTTTTTTAAAGGCTAACTGAATAAGTAATTAAAATCTGGATATTTTTTGAAATCTCGATCTTATAAAGCTAGAAATTTTATGTTAGAAATTCCATTTGAAATTTCGAAAAAAAATGCATCGCTTAGTTAAAAATTATTTACCATAAATTTTAGCAATTGTTTGAGTATAATAAAAAATTCAAATTTTATTATATAGCTTCTTTGGTATCTTTTAATATATTTCGAAGATTTCATACAATTCAGTTGAAAACCGCATGCTAAGAGCAAAAAATATACTAAAAAAATTGATGAATATACAATTACAATAAATTCTTACATAGAAGCAAAACTGAGAAGCTAAAGCGTAGGACTAAAAAATTTTGAGTATATCTGAAGTAGTTTTCAAAATATTTATTTTAAAGTTCAGAAAATTTGTGTGCGTTATGTTATACTTAATATTAATTAAATGGTTAAAATAATATGTTAATATTAGTCATGTAATCGTTTGATGACACATTCATATACTAATAAAAATTATCATGGTCATTGATGCGAATGTCAAGAATTTTATGTAATTTTAAATTCAGACATTAAGATATTGATGTAGAAAATATAAAACGACCATATAAAATACATAAAAAATGCAGTCTGCTATAAAATGATCTTGACAAACAAAATCCGGCATTTTCACTTACTATGGCAGAGCCGGCTTAGTCAGGGGCGATCCGGAAAAATATAGAGAGAACCGCGGTTTTGATGGATGCCGCTCTAGCTTTTAAAGCTCCCAGGAAAAATTATATATATATATAAATTACAAATGCAAAAATAAATCTTGTAATTTTCCATACATTTTTATAACAACGAATTGTGGAATTGGCTTCCAATACATAGTTGTGTTTGACAATATGTAAGGTAACCAACCCTACTTTAGATAGATTTGTACTACTTTTTCGTAACCGTATTCCTTTTAAAATTAATTCGTGCAGCCGAAATACACCTTTTGTACCCTTAAAAATTTATGTAAACTATAACGGTTAATTTTAATTTATGCAACTTGTGAAATGTTCATAATTAACCATTCCCGTCTAAACAGTTTACATGAGAAAAAAAAGCTTGGACTCCCTCATTCATTAAGGATTTATATAAGATACTAATATTAAATTTTATTTTTCACCAAATAGGATCGTGTGGTAGTGTATAGTGCTTCCACACCACAGGTCTGGGGTTCTATTAACGGGCTGCGCAAGGTCGACTCTGCCTTTCATCCCCGCTACATTGGGTCGATAAATGAGTACCAAGGTTGCTTCGGGTCTTAAACACTGAAGGTCTCTGTTCAGACAGACCACCAAATCGGGACATCTGTTCATGCACCTCAGCGTCCAATGGTCACGTGTATTATGATGGGCACAGTAGTTCCTGGCCCTCATGGATTGTTGTGCTTCTGAGTTTGAGTCTTAAGTTTGAGGATTACCTCACTTTGGGGATACCCCTTAGATAAACATGTATATTTCCTCTCATTTTCAATTAAACATTTTTCTTTCAATTACGTTTATTTCAGAAGGAAGTTTGATTTTTCAAATGTATTTGCTTAATAACATGTATATTTGTGTATTATATTAAACATTTGATCAATCCAAAATTACATGTTTTTAGCTCCTCTAAAAGCTTTTAGGATTTTACAACTGATCTTACAATCCATATACGTTTTATAGTAGTATATTTAAAAATGAAAAAGACATTTTTACGACTGTGTGAGCTTTTATGCCTCGTTTATAAATATAAAAAAATTGCATTCAGCCACAGTTTTTAAAATGTACTGAAATAAGTGGAGGAATAGGATATTTACATATTATTAATATTTTTGACTGCACTAAGATATATTTGTATTTCAGTTTCTTTACAATTTGAATAGAAGTTGTAAGTCATTTTGCGAATAGTTTGATATTGAGTATAAGCCCATAGGCTGTTTAATATTGTAAAGTGTTTTACTTTGATACCAGCACACATTAAAATAAGGCTCATTTGCAGTTATATGATCAGCTTCAGTGATATTTAAATTTTCAAAAATAGTCTACATGTACGAAAACATTCTTTCACAACCGCACACCACATCTCTCATACTATATCTTCTCTACAGCAGGAAATATTTGTGTATACTGAAAAATTTAATACTGGATACATTTCCAAGTGTTAAATTTGTTTTTAAAATTTGGTATGAATATATTGTGGAACTGTCGGTTAACTTCACTTAACAAAATTGTTTTAAGTGTACTGTTTTGAAAGACAAAATTAATTAGGGAGAACTTTTCTCACAATAGAATTTGTAATGACTGAATTGTGTGAAAATGTAGTTATCGATGTGTGACATTTTTCCTTGTAATAAAAGAAACAGAAAGATAAGAAATTTAACTTGAGTAGAAAATGGTTAGAAGTACTGTCATGCGCATTTTTAGAAGTATATCCCCCATTAAAATTAAAAATTATTGACTGAATGTGTGTTATGTCCATCACAAATGCCGATGTAGAAAAGGAATTTTTATTTAATACAAGAAGTTCGAAAAAGAGAACACTAGGAAGGAAAATTTAAATTTTTTTCGAAAAATATTCAGTTAACAAAAATATCTTTTATATGATTTTAATTAAAATAAATTAAAAGTATTGAAATCCTTTTTTATGTTATTTTAAATTAAAAATATAACTGAATAGAGAAAGATCGGTTTTATTTCATAAATATAATCATCGTATGTATATTCATTTTTTCATACCCTTCATTTTGTTTTAATTTTACTGTGACTAAACATATAGGGGAAACGACCCAGTTGCACTACAACTTTCAAAGAAGATTGCCCAAGGCAACTTAACAGCTAGCTGTAAACGATTGATCTCTTGGTTCTTACTTTACAAAGGGACCGAACTGGGTCGTAAAATTGTCCCCGTTCGACCTCCCAAGTTCTAAAAGGGGGAAAGGAAAGAAGTTTGTTGCATTTTTAAAGCGAACTTCAAAATAAGAGTTAAACTCTTTCAGAATAACTTTTCAGGAGGAAGATATCCAGTTAGAGGGTTAATCCGATTTAATTCATTATATTTTTTTTAAAAAAATACTTTTTAAAAAATGCTTTTCATTTTTATTTTGCATATACATTGTAAACAATTACGCAGTGAATAATGATTTTTGAAAATTTCACATTACATATACACTGTAACGTATCAAGTAACACAGCTGTAAATCGGCTTTTTTTGTGGATAGTATCACCACGTCTTTATGAATACCTACACCCTTAAAATATTGTGCGATCTTGTATTTAGAAATCACCCGGCAACCTTTGACACCGTGAGAGGACTCCTACTCTAGATGTAGATCAAGGACAAAAGAGCCGACCGCTACCATCGGAGGGCATAGAGAAGAGATGGTTGAAAACTTTCGCAGAGTAATGGATGTGACCTCCCAAACAGCAGATAAAAGATCTGAACAATATTTTTAATAACTTCAATGTTTATACTGTAATTAATAGCTGGGACGTAAATAAACTAAATATTTAAATTAATAAATATCACGCTACCTTTGTTTATCCCAAATGTCACAACACCCAACTCCGCTTTTTACACGGTATATACGTTCCTTGAAAAACCGTGGAAAACAATCGTATAAAAAATGCATGCGACAGATGGCAATTTAGGCATATGTCCCACAACTGTTAAAAATCACGTAAGATGAAAAAAGCTCAACATATTTTCCCCCCAAACCACGCAAAGAGTAATAATGAAACCTACGTTACATATTTATTAAAAGAAAATCTCTCTAAGACTCTAAGTACATAAAAGATACATTGATGTCCAAATTTAAGGTTACAAATACAAAAAAAATGCAATCTATTTGCATGTAATTTTTACATGGGATAAATTCTTCATCTTTTGAGAATAATTATATCTTAATAATATCTTAATGGGAGTCACACACTTATTGTAATATGCAAATTACTAGATAAAAAAATGTCAAAACACGATGTATAATAATCTCCTCTCTTCTATAAGCGCAGATTTTAAAGCTTGGAGGGCATTGACGCGTCAAATAGTGGCTCTTCCTAGAGCCACTGAAACATGCTCGATCGGATTTAAGTCAGGAGATTTTGCTGGCCATTCTATCCGGAAAATACCGTCTTCCCCAAGAAAGTATTCCACATGATTAGCTTTGTGCAGCCTGACATTATCGTCCATAAAAATAAAATCTTGACCAATTACTCCTCGGAACAGTCTCACATGAGGTTCAAGAACTTCATTGCTAAATCACTTTGTAGTAACATGACCTGCATAAAATATTCGTAGTGGTTTACGGCAATCTAACATAAAGTCTCACGCAACAAGAATTCCAAACCCACAAATCGATTGCATTCTCTTATGTTAGATGGATGGTAGCAAGTCCCAGGCTCTCTACAAAAATCACTATTGGTACTGGACCTAGACTCATCAGTGGAAAATACAAAACCCCACTCTTGATTTATCCAAAACACATGTTATTGGCTGCCTAAAAGAATTTTCTGTGATGGGTTAAGAGGGACACATACTATTGGTCATCGGGCATAAAGGGTCTTTCTCTGCTAAGTGTCTGTAAACAGCTGGTCTATAAATTGTCTTCCCAGTGGCAGCTCTGAGTAAGCTCTTTAGCTGTTATGTCTCTGTGACGACGTGCATTTAGTGTCAGTCTTTCGTAGGTGTTGTAGCTCTTTGTTAATCTTTCCAGGTCTAGTTGTTTGAAATTGTTTCGACAGTCTGGATATCGCCATTCGAGAAACATTTACGTTTCGAGCTACTTCTGCTTGAGTCATCCCAATGACTCTCCATCTCAAATCATCATCTAAACGATTGTGGAACATTTTAACAAAATTAACACAAATTAATGCTTATCACAATGGAATACACAATTATAAACATAAAATTCAAAGCTCTACTGTGATAACATTTTTAACGCTTTTCACTCAAAGTGGCCATAAATTTTCTTTTATGAGTCAAAACTCACAAAATTAGATCGTCATGTTTACTTTTGCTCAATTTATATATAATGTTTTTATAAAAAATGTGGTACATTTCTTAAAATAGTAGGAAATTAATGTCTGCATCGTGAATTTTGGACAGCAGTTTATAAAATTTAAAATGGAAATATATATATATATATATATATATATATATATATATATATATATATATATATATATATATATATATATATATATATATATATATATATATATATATATATATATATATATTAGAATAAAACTACTAAAAACTATTCATCGTTACTCGGTAAGAAACGTACACGTTTATTACAAACTCGATCAACATTACCCTTTTTATAGTAAAAATTATTAATAACACAAATCATACTGGAAACTTCACCATCGAATTAAAAAAACTTAAATTTTCTAATTAACTTTTAAAATTTGTTGCAATTATTTATTGTGTGCATTTTACGAAATGAACACTTGAACACAAAATACAATGATACTGAAGAACGAAATACTGTTCTTAAGTTGGAAGTACGAAGAAAATCCAATAAAAAGTGATTATAAGAATGCAAAGTAAACAAGCCATGAAGTAGACCTCACATGTGTGGGCATAAAACGACCGTCTTACACTGTCAAAAGTATAATTAAAAAAATTGAGCGGTTAATATAACCAAACTAGAAACTTATCCGTGTAAAAAATATATTGGTGAAGCGTGTTGTTTCAAAATAGTGTAAAAAAAAGAGTTGACTGTGTGTGTATATATAATTTCTGAATTAATTATAATTTCTCAACTCATGTAGAATGGATTATGAAAAATTTCATTTCGTTTTTACATGCACTATGTAATAAATAGTTTTAAAATTAAACGCGTAGTAATTTTAAACGATGTGGGATAGTATTGAATTAGTTCTAGGGGATCAATCATTATTTGTGTTTAGATCATTTAGTACTTTTTGACAAGAATTAAAATATTCCTTAATGAACATAAACATTTAGTAAAAAGACTTTTAGTTATTTATACTTTTTTAAATTCGAATTGAATACTTCCAATCACAGTATTTAAACAATTTTAAGGCAACAATATTTTCAGTACTACTTAAAACTCTAAATATGCTAACAGAAACACTCACTTTTAGCACAATACATTTACTACCCTTACCCCAGATAAAAGCAAAAAAAGGATGCATATCAAAAACATCTACGTTGAAAAAGTACGTTTACTACCGTTATAATCGTAAACTTTATTAAATTACGATATGTAGATCATGTTAGATTTCAAAACCCAGTTCAAGCACTAAACAAACAAAACATCTTTAGACTTTTCTTGTTGAATCAAAGGGAAAAAACTCACAATTGTCCTTTACTAGCTAGTGTGCGGAATAGATTTTTTGTAAGTTAAATTTTGGGGATTTAGCTATATAGCATTAAAAAATTTCGTTCCTTTTCTTTTCTTAAAATATTTTTTAAATTAAAATGGGCTTTATAGAAACTAGTACTGCAACCTAACTTGAGAAAAAATCACAGAACACTGAAAACTATTCAGGAAAATGCGCACATACCCATTTTCTTCCAGAAAAGACGCAGGAAATATCTGAACAGTTATTGAAAATGCGCATTATGGCTATTACAGAATGTTATAAAATATATGATACTAAAATACTGAATATATAAATATCTTAAAGTTGGCATGTCGTCAAGTTTAAATGCGTCTTTAGGTAAGATAATCAATTGATGTTATGTTTTTCTTTCACAGAAGGGAATATTAATGCGTTTTTGGTATCACTACAATTTCTTTCAACGTCTTTAAAACATATATTATTCCTTTAATCTGTCTCAATGAGGGATGCGACCCAATTTAGGAATCAATAAGTATAGTATACAATGAAGATAATTGTGTGAACTACACTGCTCAAAACAATTAAAGGAAATTGTAAGTTTTATATAAAATAAAGATATAAGCGAAATTTTTTTTTGCCGAAAATGGAAGAAGAGAATCACAAATGCAAATTTTTCTGATTTTCAAACTGTGGAGTATGCAAATTTTGAGTTCAACGTCAAAAACGTCGCTTCAGCGGCAGCGAATGAAATTTGACATTCAACTGAAATGAAGACAAGTATGACCGGCCTTCAGTAACTGCGTTGTTTCGACGAGTACGATGTCTCAGCCAAGTCATTTAACCGATTCAGAAGCTTGGAGATTTGTTGGTAGGTTAGAAGGGGGGCAAACTCAAGCCGAAGTAGCGCAAGCCATTGGAGTGTCACAAAGTGTGATTTCCAGGATCTGGAACCGTTTTTTTGGAGACTGGAAGTGCAGGCCGAAGACCAGGACAAGGTCGTAGACGGGCAACAACGCCCAATGAAGATCATTATTTAGTGTTAACGGCTCGGAGACTCCGAAATATGAACGCTACTCTTCTCCAACAACACCTTCGCTCGGCTACTGGCACCACGGTTTCAACTCAGACTGTTCGAAACCAGCTCCATGGTGTAGGTCTGTATGCTCGCCGACCGATAGTATGTGTTAGATTTACATCAAGGCATCGTAGAGACCGCAGGGAGAGGGCAACAGAGCATATGAACTGAAGCAGAAATGAATGGAGCAATTTTTTTCTTCTGACGAGTCCCGTTTTTCTGTTCATCCGGATAATAGGCGTATTTTCATCTGGAGGTACCGAGGCAGTAGGAATAATCCTGCGTTCATGCACGAAAGTGTCAGATTTGGCGGTGGGGGAGTGTTGATGTATGGTGGCATCTCCATTGACGGGCGCACAGTCCTCTACATCATTCGAGATGGACCTCTGACTGCTCGCCGATATAGGGATGAGATCCTCAGACCTAGTGTAGTCCCTTACGCTGCAGCCATGGGAGATGACTTCATTTTAATGGACGATAACTGCTGGCCACATCGTGCTAACCTGGTGGAGGATTTCCTTTTAGAGGAAGGAATCGTACGAGTGGAATGGCCAGCGTGTTCTCCAGACATGAATCCAATAGAGCACGTTTGGGATGCTCTAGGAAGACAAGTTGCTGACCGCCAACCACCCCCACACACTCTCCAAGAACTGGAAAGAGCTCTTCTGGAAGAGTCTGACAGAATATCCCAACTCGTGATTAATAGCATCATTGACTCCATGCCTCAAAGGTGCTCAACGTTACTGGCCGTCCGTGGAAACCATACCTTCTACTGAAAATGATTTCCTTTGAAGAAAACACATTTTTTTATCTTTTTTTCTCATATGCACAAAGTGTGTTTTTTTCCTTTTGTACACAAATGCGCAATAAAATGCATTTTTTTGGCCAAACATGTGTAATTTATTATCATATAACCTACTAAGCCTGTCGACAATGTATCAATCAGCTGAAAAGTTTCCCAGCCACAAGATCCACCTAAAACCGCAATATCCTTTAATTATTTTGAGCAGTGTATTACGTATTGAGAATTGTAAAATTCCTTACGCAATGGCTCACATTTGGAACTCGAGAATTATATATATTTGGTTAGCGACTGTATTAGAGCTAAACCCTATTTCGGAACACAAAAAGGAAAAGAAACTGTATTTTCTAGGGTTGACTTGCAACAAAATATTAATAATATTTTTCAGGAGAAAGAGCAATGCACGTAAAAGCTCAGATAATAGGAGTAATTGTTGAATTCAAAACAGCCACCTCTCATGGTGGCGCTCATAAATTGAATAACTTGAAACTGTATGAAGAAAAATAAAGGTATTTTTCCAAAGCATGAATTAAGAAAGTCAACTCTTTGGTTCTTCTAAAATGCCACTCAGTAATCAAATTTGATAAGGTCAACATTAAAGAAAAGAGAAAAAAAATATATTTATTGCGCATTAGGTATAATTATTAAAAAAATATCGATGCAACATACCTCCTCTAACGACGTCCACGTATAGTAATATCGAAAAGTTATATGTATATTTCATATATGTATATGTATCATGTATCGCATGTATTTTATTTCCGTCAAGTCTTCAAGTTCTGTGTAACAAATATAGAACTCGGGGAAAGAAAAATCAGAGTTTCTAAAAACAAAACTTAAGTTTATTATTCATTATATCTTTATGCGTGATGTACAGGTATAGGACAAAATAATAGGAACACCCCTTTAAAAATGAGTCGCCCTTCGATAATCCAATAAATGACCACCACGTGTCACAATAGTATGTCAACTAGTGGTGGCGAAACGGAAGATATCAGTCAAGCATTTGACAGTTTCAGAGTTGCATGAGACAATTCTGTTCCTGGCAAAACGTGATTATAACCGATAGTTGAATCTCGCCTTGATGGAGCACATGTGTTCAGAACATTCAATCTTGTAGGAATTTCAAGGACCATTGGGATAAGGTTCATGACAGCCTACACAAAATTGGGTGAGGTGTCTTCTACGACACTTAACAGTGGACGAAAGTCGAAGTTGATGGACTTGGTATTGAAGAGAATACTCCTCTTAAAACGCATGACTTGACTCAGAAAACGTCCAAGATGAGTATCCACCTTCAAAAACCCGTGTCGACTGTTCAACGGGGGTTGCATGATGTGAGCATGCATGGCAGAGCAGCTATTCCAAAACCGTTAGTTTTGACGTGGCTACAGTGGGGCTGATACCACCTAAACTGGACACAAATGCATTGGGAATAAGTCGACTGGTCTGATGAATCCTCATTTACAATATTCCAGACCAACGGACGTGTATTCACTTGGAAAACTTTAGCCTTTTTAGTTGAAGTGTTTATTGACAAACTACACCCACACCACTGTCATTAGTGGACCGGTTGTTGACCAGTTTTGCCCCTCAGTCAAAGACAAATAGTCCTTGCATACCGTTTACAAGTCCTACTTTTAGCATTTATGTTCACACCGACGACCAGCAGCTCTAGTGTGTGTGTTTCGGAGGAAGCATTGAGACTTCTCGGGAAACAATATTTTATTCATTCATTAAAACCACTTTCAACAACCTCACTACGATGCAAAACAACTCCATCTGGCTGATTTGGAATTAGATTGTATGTGTTTATTTTAAGAACTGCCAACTCATCACTTTTTAATTTAAGTTTCCAAAGGACAGTAAAACGTGGGAAACTACGGCTTATGACCAATCCTAAAGGAAAATGAGATAGGATTGGAATTTAAAGGTTGTATGATGTTTAGATTGTATGATATTAATTTTAAATTCAAAATGGATGGTGGAAAACTGAACAAAAATCTAAATTTCAAGATAACCAGTTATAAGATTTTAGGAAGGAAATATTAGAAATTAAAGTAATAGAATTTAAAATAAAATATGGATACTGCCAGTATTAGAAACACTGCTGACTTAAGAAATTTATATCAATTGGAGTCCAACAGGTGTTTTGGCCAGCCAGTCTTCTCCTTTTCTTTTAAGAATGATCAGCAAAAATCGATTGAAAGAAAAGGATAGAGTATCTAAATGCATTTCAAAAAAAGTAACTAACCTAAAAGTTGCACTCAAAAATCCGTAGCCCGTGCTAAATCTGAGTACAAAAAACAAGTTATTGCCAGATTCTAGACCCGAATACAAATTCAAAGCATGAGAATGGCTGAAAAGTAGCACTTAGCAAAAGTATGAAAAGAACAGAAATAAAAAATTAAAAAGTGTGCATACATACTAACATTACTTTAGAGACATTAAGATTATAAAAGCAATTAAATATTTAAAAAAAAACTACGGTTAAAATAAAGCTAAGAGAATAGGTAATTTTATCTAATACTAGTATATGGAAGCAACTATATCTATCTAGGAAAAATGACAAATTTATAATAATAAACTATATTAATACACTAAGGAATTGTAATCCTTACTATTTAATATATATATATATATATATATATATATATATATATATATATATATATATATAAATGCTATATGCTATTAAAATAGCATATAGCAAATATTTTTTGAATAAGATAATAAAATATGATAAATATAATTCTATTATTGAATTAGTATTAAAAGAAACTTATATTTTCTATAATAACGCTCATTATCAGCAAATTAAGGGATTACCACAAGGCGGACCAGCTAGCAACTGCTTAGCAAATATTTACTTGCATTTTTATGAAAATGAAAGTATTAGTTATGAATCTTGTTACTTTTTTAGGTACATAGATGATTTAATTATTTTAGTAATAGCGTAGGCTTTGTTCTAGCTTTAATTACTATCCCCACTATTTAAAATTATTAAAAACTAATTATAATAATGAGTCAGCTAACTTTGTAATATTTCTGATAAAAGAGACTCATTTTATTTTAACATTATAAAAATGCCTTTCTGGGGTAGTAACTTGCACCTATCAATATTTAGAAGTATTATCTTAAATTTTATAAAAAGAAACAATGATTTAGTTACTGATAAAATTTTAATACATAGTAATTTTATGAAATTTTACAATAATTGTTTAGAATACAATTATCCAAGTTAATTTATTTTTAAATATATTTCTATTTCTAATCAAATCTAGTTTTATCTTAGTTCGATATTTTATTTAAAATTTCTTATGTCTCTCTATTTAGTTTATTTTTAAAAATATATTTTAAAAATTTTTTTGCGCTTATTTTAATTGCAATATAACTATCTAGTATATAATCATCCAAGTAAATTTACTTTGTAATATATTTCTATTTGATACTATCTATTCATAACATTGTTCAGTATTTTATTTAAAACTTCTTAAGTTTAGCTTATTTTAATTTATCTTAGTGGTTAGTTTAATTACAAAATAACTATCCAGGTGGCGCCACGGGTTTTTCCTTCTTGTGTTCGCTTTTCAGTCTTTTACGTCATTTCGTGTGGGATCTTAACGTAGAAGGTTGATTTCTCGAGTTCCAGATTTCATTTTACAAATAAGAATTTTTCCTAATTTTTTCTATATAAAATTTTTTTATTATTATTCCTCTCCTTGAGAGATTCATTTTTATTCTTTTTTCTCAATTTCTTTTTACTACATTATTAGTTTCATCTTCCACGTGTTCTATTAGGCTTAACTTTTCAACTTGGCTCTTTTTTTTTCTTTCTATTATGTCGAAAATTTCTGCTGTACGGGGAAGGTTGGATCCACAAAGCATTGCTAACCCTAATTCCCTGGTCTAATTCAGCGACAGCTTTAGAAATCATAATAGGTCTCCAGTTTTGTCCAAAGACTTTTTTGTGTCTACATTTGTTACGTCTGCTGAATTCCAATTTCTTACTTCTTTAGCACTGTAGGTTCTAGTACTTCTTCACTTTTATTTTATTATACTATATATATATATATATATATATATATATATATATATATAGTATATGCACTGATATTGTAATGAATGTAAATAAGTTGCGTTTAAAACGAGGAACGAGGTCAGCCTTGTTGCCTAAAAAAATTATATTTATTTTCCTAAGAACGAACCCATAACTAAAACAATTTATTAAATCGTTTCCTATTTTACGGTAAAAATAGCGAATTTAAGCCTAGTCTTTCATTTCAACCAACTTGTTTAAAACTATTAAGCACAAATTCTAAAGCAAAGGAAGTAGATTCCTTTAATGTTAAATTAGAAATAAAAAAATACGCGGAATTAGCTAATTCAATCACGCTAAGCACACCTTTACTTAGGAAATGATATTACATTTTTACCTTTTTTTTTTGAAAAAAAAACATACATTTCAGGCAAATGTTAAAAGTAATTTACAAAACAAATATTCATTGTTTCTTTTATTGCACCTATATGGTTACAATTTTAACACATGTTACTAAAATGTTCAATATTTAACAAATGGTGTCCCATTAATGTGATAATTTAAAATAAATTATTCTCCATTAACAAGGTATAAAATCTGAAACATCCTTTAAAAAGCATAAAATAATTTCAATTTATATAATTAGCAAATAATTTGGAATATAAAATTTAATGCACAGATTTTTCAGGAGGAAAATTGGTTATCTTTCTACTCCCCTTTGTTACCTTCTGGTTGTCACTCATTACGGATTGGACACTTAAATTTTTATTGTTTTTCAATCTTTTTCTATTTCATTTCTCTCATATTATTTTGGGAAGGAATTCAGATGATCTGCCCAGCAATACAGAAAGAGAAACTTTTAAACATATTTAACTCTGTCGTTCAGTGTGAAGCCTGGACATGATGATTTAAAAGATGAAATCTCACACTGAATTTGATTTTTGCTACTATGATTTCTTATATTAAGAAATAACTGTTTTTTTTAAATTTGTTTGTTCAATTTGGTACAATTTATGTAGGGAAATCTTTTATTTTCAAATCGTACACTTTTTTCCTAAAAGCAAACAAAAAAATGTTTTAATTTCTTTATTGGTTTTTTTATAATTTTTAGGCATAATTTACAGGTTGGGATTTTTGCAGAATTTTGTAAGGGCAATTTTGTCCTTTAATACTTTCTTGGGGTCACCATTGTTTATGGCTTCTTACTGAAAAATTGCTACAGTATTTTTGCTATAATTTAGGTTATTAACGATTATGTTTTTAAGTGAAATATAACGTTTTAATATTTTTTTACATATTTCTACTTAAGTTTGTTACTATACCTTTTCTATCTGCTTCGGACAATTGTGTAATGGAGTTTTGTCTTTTTAGAAATTAGTATTTTTTCCGTTTTTAGGGAAAAAAAATCATACTGTAATATTTCAGGTTAGTATTATAAGCAAAAATACGAAAAATTGGTGCATGAGAACAGAGCATAATCCTACAAGCTTGATCCTAAGCCATGAGTTTGTTATTGTATTACTGTGTCTACTTTTTAACCAGTACTGATTTCTATTTATTGCTTAGCATTAAGTTAAATTCATAGCAACATAGTATATGGTTGGTGGTTATATCTATCTATACATCCACACGTATAAAAGCACACGCGTGTGTATGTTGTTTCTATTATTCGTTATTTAATGATGAAAAGTATCTATAAATTATGATACACTTTCATAAAAACAGTTCCTTCTAATAGGTTGCAATAATTTTCCAGCAACGAGAAACAAATGAAATACCACCACTGCTTTTTGAAAATTAATAGATGATTTGGTAACATTCTTAAAAATTCCACTAAATTTTTGTATCCTTTTAATAAACTTTTCCATTTTGTCAAAATTTTAATTTTCTTAAGAACTAACCATTCCCCTTCTTCAGCAAAAGTTAAATGCTATCAATTTTGATCAAAAGATAACTAATTCAAAAACTATTACTTTCTCGAAACGAATGACCTTTACTTGCTTTTGTGTCAAATAATAGCCGGTTAAAAAACATTCTTTTACTATTTTTTACGTTAATTACTATGGTAGGCAAATTTTACTTTGTTAAGCAATTTTTAAAATTTCTAATAAGCTGATATGCTCCAAAAGTATTTTTTTTAGTGCCTTACATATAAACACTCATGTTTATTTGTAAATTTGAAGCAACTAAAGGTCAAATGTTAAAAAACACTCGAATCACTGAATGGAAGTAGCTTGACGAGTAAAAAGTAGAAAAGAATTATAAAATGTAAATTGTTCTCTTTACGATGTAATTGTTTTTAAGAGAGATCCAACAGATTAAAAAACTGCTTTTACAAAATAGGGAATCTGAAATCTTCATATATTTATTTTTATAATTTAAAAAATGGAATCAGAAAATGAATCCATTCTTAGTGGTTATATATATAAAGCGCGTCTATTAAATCGAAAAAAGAAAAATTGCAAGAAAAAAGAAGAATCTAGATAAAATGTTAATCGGACGAATTCCTGGACGCAGGAAAGCTTTCTTCAAAACAATAGAGTCCGATGCAGAGCTCCTTTAAGAACCAAAGGTCACAGACCATTTCCGCAGATGAAAAAAATTGTATATGGAGCAAGAGAGGTCATAAATTACCGAAATATATTTCAATTAAATCGTTCATTTATTCTTAAAAACAATTGAAAATGCATGTTTTTAATAAAATGTTGATTATATCTTAGATAAGTTCTTCCGATGTGGAAGCTTGGATCGCAGAAAATTTTAGTAATAAAAAAGTTATATTTATAAGTTAATTAATTGACGTCCAAACGAAATGGCATCCCATGTAAACAATAAGTGTTCATCTATTTTTCCAATCATGTAAATGAATATTTATAATATATTATATTTGGTAAAAAATGGAGAAAAGGAATTTCATTCGAACTTTCCTTGAAACGTACCTCTATTGACAATATCATTATTCTACACTTTCAAGTCAACTTGGCTGATTGCTACAATATGTAATACATAAATATTGTGACATCGTCGATGGTTGTGAATCCCCATTTTTCGATTCACGATAAGTGTTATGGTTTCACCAGCTGTTCAAGGACAAGTACGACCCCATCGATTGTCCCTGAATTTTTACGATCCACCAGCTGTAAAATGACCAGTGCACGTGGTCATGGGGCCATTGTTTATTGTCTGAACTCAGGGAGTGAAGACAGACAGACGGGTCGCCATAATGGTAAAGTAGAGCCGGATCCCCATTGACAATAGGCGAAGCCTATCTTAAAATAATCATGTCGTCTTTTCTGGTGTTGAGTGACGGGGATAATAGAAACAGGTGGCGTGATGGACAAGTGTGTCCAGATGTTAGACAAGGAACTATGGCGCCTTGGGCCAGACGGCCCGGGTGTGCTTTGGCGTGTGATGCGCAAATAGGACGAGGGAGGCAGAGAGACTTTTGTGACCTGCCAATAAGAAGGAACGAGGGGCGTGTTGTGGACACACCCCTGGTGTTTAAAAGGGGTTCTTTTTCAGGAGAAGAGAAAAAGGAGGACGAAAAGGGAGAGAGGGAGAGTAGGAGACGGAAAAAGAGTTGAAAAGGAGTCGGGGAGAGAGAGAGAGGAGCCCGCCTTGTATGGAGAACAGGGCTGAGTCGGAGATTGGAGTGAAAAAGACGATGAACGCCGGTGGCGTTGAGAATAGAATAGACTGACTACACCGGCTTGGCATATGGACTGAATTATATTACTTCATAGCATATTGTTTAGCTAATAAACAATGATTTTATATAATATTAGTCTGTAAAAAAATTTATTGATGACTAGCGATACACGACGTTACAATATACATTGCAAGGTTTCGATCATGTGTCAAATGAGTTCATTCCTTTCCATACGAACCTGTAGGACTTGAGTTATTCAAGTTTTATTTCAGTTTCAAGAAAAGGGGAAAGAAAAACTAAGGTAATAATACCTGTACAGGAAATTATTTTGGACAATATTTTGGCTAAAAGTCTGCAGGTTTTATCGTCGTTTCTCAGTTACTCAAATCGATAGATGTTTCAAGAATCCCTCTTCAAAAAAGTCTGTTTTGGAGAGTTTCCGGAAAAGTACGCCAAGCACTGGTAACTCTTTTCTTTTATGGAATTTAATAATAAAAATAAAAAAGCGTTTTTCTAGAGATAAATAAATAAAATTCTATTTTCATAAAAATGTAATCATAAGAGCAAATATTTTTTTAAGAAATAAGTTGATACTCAATGAAAACAAATAACTTTGCATTTTATAATTGTTCCACCCAAAACTTTAAGAATTTTTTAAATTTAAAAATTTGGCTAATAGTTTTAATATGATGTCAAACATACACCAGGCAAAAAAACCTTTAAATAAACTAAACCTTTTAAGGTATAAGACTACGTTCGGAACCGTGATTTTGCACAAGCATATAAATGGATAATATTTAGGATATTTAGTGTCACTTCGATTATAAAATGTACATAAAATTGTTTTAAGAATATTATTACAATAAAAAAATAATTTAAGTATAAGATTTTGACAAAAAATGAACTTACAATGACCAGTTTTCAAAATATTCTCCTTTTGTGAAAAATGCATCTATTATAATAATATTTTGCCTGTATATAGCTCAGACCGATGTAAATAGGTTCAACTAGAATTTTTGAAATATATAACTTAGAAGTGGGTTTATCCATGTTTTAAGACAACAGAGGGGAGAAATTTTAAGAAAAAAACGCCGATAATTATTTCAATTGGTTGTAACTCTGAATATAATGTGAATTTTTCAAAACTCATCGTTGAGCCTCTGTACAGCAGTTTGAGCTATATACAGGCAAAATATTATTATAATAGAAGAATTTTTCAGAAAAGGAGAACACTAAATATCATGAAAATTATCCATTTATGCGCCTTTTTAAAATCACGTTTCCGGACATAGTCGGATAACTTAACCTTTATTGAAAAATTTTTTTGGAGACAGTAACAGTAAAAAATAATTTATATTTTACACTCATATTATATTAATAAGTTGATTCTGAAAGCAAATGTCAGTTTGACCAGCCATTATATTGCTATTTCAAAAAATTAAGAAATTTTGAAGTTTTTTCAAACTTATAAAATGCTCAGTTTTAAAAATTTGTTAGTCATTTTAAGTGATTTTTATTTTTTAGAATATTGCAAAAAAAGTTAGTATGGATTTGAAAATCGGCTCTTTTGTTGATTTTTAATACTTATTTTTCCAGCTAAACCTGGAAAAAACACAGTTTTTAAAATACACTAACTTCAGCATTTTTTAAAAAAACAGCTAGCGATCTCCCAGATCTAAGCCCATACCTACTTTTATAAAACATACGTTTGGCAGTATCTCCAAAAAATTTCAAGCCTTTATCTTGAACAGAAAAAAAGCCTTAGGGATTAGAAAACACCTACATCTTCAAAATAAAAAAAAAACCCAAGAAAAACGCATTTAAAATTTGTGAATGCTTAAAACAAAAATCTATAATGCGTGTAAAGCTCTAATTTTTTAACATGTTATTTTTCTACTCGTGTTCTATATCAAAATACTACTTCAATTAATTATGACTGAACACATTTTTTTGATTCAAAAAATATTTTTGCATAATATTGATTGTGTTTGTTATGATGACAAGTTATTCGGCTTAATCTTGACAAAATATTTTCACAAAAGTTTTCAAATACAAATTATTTATGTACAATAACATAATAATGATACTAACTTAAGCTAAAAACCACAAAGTTTGTACATAAAATGTAATTTTTTTTTTAAATTGGGGAAGTTTAGCAAGTTTTAAAGTCCACCAACAAGAACTCAAATACCCCCCACCCAATTACATAGTACCATCATATGTTTACTATAATGTTGTTTGGCACATCATGGAAATATTTAGTTTTATCTGCAATACTTGTTGTCAAAATACTTGCATTCGGGAGCCATATTGCAGCATCAGTGAAGGGCTGGTTTTTAGGTATATCATTTTCATCTCTTCCAAATATTATTTATCATAACAACCTGTGAAAATTTTGGCCGGGGCATTTTCTCGACAGGAAAATATTAATGAAAAAGTTTCTAAGTTATACAAACTTTTTTAAACCAAAATTGACCTTGAAATTAATCTTAATTGTTTAATTATGAAAACTCAAAAAACTCAAAAAATAATCAAGCAGAATTTTTTTAGTAATGAGAATTGAAATCAATAACCATTTCACAGTGAAAGAGTTGATTGTGCTTAAAAATAATTTTTATATTCATTCAATTTATGAGTGGAAAGGTGCTTTAAAATGAAACCGAAACCAAAACCTAAGCTCAGAAAATTTCAAATATCTTAAAAACAAATTTGTCAGCAGATCTGCAATTTGGTGAGGGGTTGCGGTAGCCCAGTGGTCAAGGCATCGGATCATGGCAAGCATGTCATGAGTTTGAGCCCAGTACCACTAAAAACCCACCGTGTAGGGCAGCAATGCAAGTTAAATTTGTCGAGTGCTGAAACGTCCTCCCGTTGGTGTGGTGTGGTAGTTAAGAGAGGGGGTGCCAGCTCCGGTGTCATCCACGTCACTTGACCATGGTTCAAAATTACGTGATCCGTCACCCAAAGCCCTCGTGTAGCTGAACAGTGCGACGTTAATATTCCCTCACTCACTGAAATTTAGTGGCAAGCTTCCCAAAGATATGGGCCACAAGAGAATGCAAAAAATAAACAAACAAAAAAACAAGAAACAAAAACAAAAAAAAAACATTGGGTATTATTGAAGTTTTTAGGGTACTGTGTAGTCTTAAGCATTAGGCTGAAGATTCATATTTTTCAAAAGGCATTTCTTCGCCATTTAAAAAGAGAAAAAAAACATAACAAAAATCTAAATATAACAGCGAGTTGGAACGATTCTACTGATGCGTATATATGTATACCGATTCAAGTATAAACTTGAAAATTTTTACCACATCCACAAACGTTCATGAAAAGACAAAGATTTCGAATGAAATTCCCCTTTATCATTTTATTCCTCTGTTACAATCAGACTAATTATATTTTACTTGTAAATGCCAAAAATAAATAAGAATTTCTTTAATAAAACAATGGAAATTCCTCACATGAAATTTGATGATTCTTTTCAGTTTGCTTATAAAATCAATACAAGTGTCATTTGCACCGAAAGAAGAGAAATCGATCCAGTAAACATCGGAAATATTTTTGGGATGGAATTTGTCTTATGGTATTCTTTAAGACTACCTGATCACAAAGTAAGAGTAGATATAAATAACACATTAAAGCTTTAAGGTAAACATTGGAAAAGTCATATAAAAGTTGCTTGGGAAAGGGAATATTCATTCATGGTTTAGGGAAAATAATTTTAGGTTGTAATGCGAGATATAAATTAGAGTAACTACTAGCTTATGCAACTACAAAATGCACTAATATTTCTGGTGATAAAAAAATATTTATCAATGCAATAACAGGTAGGAAAATGCAATTAAAAATGGCAAAATTTTCAAGATTGGCGCGCACGAAAATTCTTAACGGAACAGTTTCGGTAAAATTCATGTGTATTTTAAAAAGCTTAGTATTCAAAAATTAACCCTAAAATTATTATCAATTTAAAAAATGTGTACAAACTTAAATTTGAGAAGAGGTAGTATATAGTAAAATATTGGCAAGTGTGAAGTCTCCAGGTGTTTTGAAAAAAAAACACAACCTTTTTCGACATATGAACTTATTTACATAATTGCAATGTGTATTTTAAAAGCACATTTACGATGCGCATGCCATTCATCTTGTACATTTATTTCTTATACAAAAGGAAACAGTTTTATGTATATAAACTTTTGATTTTTCACTTTACATAAAAATTACTGCAACGACATACTTTATAAATAAAGCATCATGGAACAATATGTAATCAGAATTTTTAAAAATAATAATAAAATGTGATGTAATTAGTTGTAAATTTTTACAGTAGTAAAATATCTTTATTATACTACCCATTCTACTTTTTTTCTAAATACACTAGCTGTATTCTCTTAGGAATTTATAAATATTTGTACAGTTATTACAGAAGTAGTGAAATAGTATTTCTTGTAAAATAAAGTGGAAAAAAATATGATTCCAGTTGAAATTGCGAAGCTGCCAATTGATATACAAAGAATATATCAAAATAGGATTTGACTGCGACTTTTCAAAGCTGACTTTTCTTCCTCAGTGAATTCTGCTATAGATAGGAACAAAAAAAGATTGTTGAACAATGGAAAGTGTAGAATGTGACTAAAATAACACAAAAATCTAAATTGCTAAGGTGACTAAAATAACACAAAAATCTAAATTGCTAAGGAGCATTTTTGAGAAAAATTTAGAAAAATCGAATGCTTAGAAAATGTTGATCTATAAGTATATTATACAAAGTAGTTCATTTAAGAGGCATGATAAACGTTCTTTCAAATGTATGGAGTTGCAAATGCTCCACCAATACACGAAAAAAGTTGAGTTTCCTCCATTTCGATAAACGCTAACCATTTGGAATAATATGAGAAATACAATAAATGACAGAAGATAAATATGTACGTAATTTCATATTTAAACTACGAATGGTCCTGAACCTCCAAAATTTGGCGTAAATAAGTATTTTTTAACTCTCCACATATAGGGATAGAATCCTCACTTTGTCTATTGGAAATTAAGAATTACACAAGAGCATCATCTTATGATCTGCACTCATTCCGAGAGGCGTCTTCGGATGCGATGACATTTCTTCAACTTCTGATTGCCTCTGGGTATAAATACTGGGTGGAAATTCGCCCACTTGTTTTGGCCCATAGGTGTGTTCATGATCTGTGTAAATAGTGCATGTGGATGTGTTGTCTACCTAAATAACAAATAAATAGCCTCCTCATGCAAGACAAAACTAAATCTTTGAGTTGTTATACCCAAACACATATATATCTATAGATATGAGTGTGTTTCATAATTCAGTATTTTTAATATATTTTAATTAATTACATGCAACGTAATAAATTTCTTGTTTAGAAAAATTCAGAAAATTTAGGAAATTATAAAAAATATTTTATTAATTGCTGTTTAATTCAAAAATACCGAATTAATTTTATTAATAATTACTTTTACAAAAAAGAAATTCTAAATAGTAAGAATTAAATTCTTTAGAATATTAATAGTGTATTATTATTATTATGTAAATTTATCATTCTTCTTAGATATACTTGTAATTACGTACATATTCAAAGTATAGTTAGAATTACTTATTCCCTTAGTTTTATATTAACCTTAGTAATATTTTATAAGCAAATAAAAAAGCCTCGAGTCTCTCTCCCTCAAGTAACGGTAGTTCTCTACGTGTACAAATATATTATTTCACACTTTTTGCTAAGTGCTACAATTCATCAATACCAAATTTGTATTTAGATCCAGAATCGGGCAATAATTTATTTTGAATGCAATTTTACGTATGTTACCTTTTACTTCGATTTAGAAATTCTATCCGTTTTTTTTCCAATAGGATTTCTCTCAGTATTATTAACAGAAAAGAGGGAAGTTTGAAGAAAATTTGTTAAACCCCACTTTTGTATACATTGTTTTGTTTAAGAACTACCCTAGCTCAGCAAAGTTGAGAATATTTTTTAAATGCTAATATTTTTTTAATAAATTCTAATGCCTGTTTTAAATTCCAGCTTTTGTATGTTTCATCTTTACTGTTCTAACGATTTATGCTTCGATGTCAGAGAAAATTAACTACATATATATGTATACCGTATTTACCTGATTCCGTATTTACCTGATTCGCAACCCCAATTCTCTAGACATTTTTGAAAAAAATAAGTTGTGTTAAAGGTTCATCAATATCGGATAGTTAAGAAATTTTTAAAAAATAATGAGAATTAATAATAAGAATTTAGGTAATGCAGTTAATTTAGTGATTTTTCTGAACATAAACTAAAAAATAACTTGAAAAAATATTTTCATGTAAAACTTAACTGTCGAAGACAATTAAGTCTGTCAAGCCAACTCCTTTTATAAGGCCTTAAGATGGAATGCTTACAGAGATGAAATAAATAATAACCATTAACCCTCCTACATAATGCTTCATGGTAGTTGTACGATTCATTGAAACCCAAGACCTGTCAGGCAAAATGAGCAGTGCATGAGAGGCGGACCAAGGCTAAAGTTTCAAACATTTTGAGGTCGCATCCCTACAATTTAGATAATTCTCATGCCGACAATTTTACAAGTCTAGAATTTAAGCCCAACCTCAATGCATACTTTAACCCTCTAAGCGGATAGCACGGAAAATTCCGTCAGTGTAAAGATGATTCGAAAATGCACTGCACGGATTTTTCTGCCTTCAAGTAACGTTTTCAAAAGCGGATTAGCTGTAAACGATTGATCTCTTGGTTCTTACTTGACAAAGGAACCGAACTAGGTCATAAAATTGTCCCCGTTCAACCTCCCAAGTTCTAAAAGGGGGAAAGGAAAGAAGTCTGTTGCATTTTTAAAGGAAACTTCAAAATAAGAGTTACCGCTTTCGGAATAACTTTTCAGGAGGAAGGTATCCACTTAGAGGGTTAAACAGAGAATGCCACCATCTCCATGTAGAATTTGTGTGTGTGTGTGTGTGTGTGTGTGTGTGTGTGTGTGTGTGTGTGTGTGTGTGTGTGTGTGTACCCAATAAGATATTCCTAATGCCTAAAATTTTACACAAGTTTGTCCTTTTAAGCCAACATAATTTCGACAACAACTCCAATTTTTATGTGACTCACCTGGGGCTGCGGTAGCCTAGTGGCAAAGGTATCGGATCATAAAAGGCATGTCATGATTTTGAGCTCAGTACCACTCAAGATCCACACGTTAAATATTTTGAGAGCTCAAACGTCCTCCCGTTGGTGTGGTAGTTAGGAGAGGGGGTGCCAGCTCAGGTGTCGTCCTCGTCCTTTGACCACGGTTCAAAATTACCAAGTCCATCGCCAAACGCCCTCGTGTAAATGAACAGTGCGATGTTAATATTCACTCACTATGGGACTCACCTGTAATTACTAATTCTGCTCCCCAGTACACAAGAAACCGAGTTAATACTTCAAGAATCCCAAATGAGAGACAAAACCCTTGTACTGAGGCTTCTGTCCCAGCATATTGACAACTACAAGAGTCCGGACACACATCTCAACTTTGCCAAGTCCTCCAAACTTCTGACAATTCACATACTTCCCTAACTAAACAAGATAATGTTAACATTGTCATCGACCATAGGGTCCACTTTATCCTTAATTTCTGCAGACATTAGACGAATAGTTTTTTAGCAGAAGTTGCGTTTTCAGCTGACATTTTGATCGGATTGCGAAAATTGTCAATTTTGTTACGAAAAAGTAGTTAATGTTAAAAGGTAAATATCTTACTTTTGTTTGTATGTTAATGAAGACCTTAGAAAACGATTTTACTATTTATTTTAAGTGAACAGCGTATATAATTAATTTTACAGTTGAATAACTTTGTTGTTCTTATAAGTACCGATAATACACTGGATAATAGAGCAGGTTAGTTTTTTTTTCGTCCGTGGGACTTCTACTTGTTTTTTGTTGCGTTGTAGAGCCATCACTTTAGTGCAATAGACTTGCACTTTTTTGACATTTCTCTTTAGCTTAACTTATTTATTTTGTTTTTTTATTGTTTTATTTTAACGTTTTCAAAAAATTTTGAACTTTGAACCTGAGATTATTTTATTTTATTTATTTATTTTTGCCACACAATTAAATGAAATATCTATTCTTATTTCAAAAATTAACAACATTTTAATTTATTTCTGTGTAACTGAGATTGAATAATTTAATAGGAGATTTCCAAAAATGTCTGGAAAAAAGGAGCTCAGTCTTCAGGAACCATCTGAAATGTACTAACAAATGATTTTTCACATGTTTTTATGCGTAAGAAAAGTAAATAAATTTTAAAAAATTTAATAAAATCTTTAAAAATATAATATTTTGTGCTGTAAAATAATAGTGTTCCCTGATTACTTAGCATTTTTAAGAGTTCAAACTACTTTCAAAAAGTCTTTTCGTATTATGAGAATATTTGAGACCTTTGTGGACTTTAAAGTAACAATTTACTTAATTACTCTAATGGATTAAATTTCACTAAGTTGAGTAATTTATTTATGTATATCCTTTAATTTTCAATGGAGTGATTAAAAAAAATATTGCATTAAAAAAATTGCAATAAATAATGATGCGTTAGATAAAGGGTTGATTCAATGGCTTTGAAAATAATAAAAAAAAAAACACTTTTCAAGTACATTATTTTCGAATTTTTCTATAAAAAAGTATAGTCGGATAGTAAAAACGTTAGGCCGAACGTGATTCATCGATAATTTCACTCTTCTAAATAATCAAAGCGAATAAATAATTTAGAAGCACCTATACAAATTCATTTCTTTCTTCTAAGTTAACTAAAAATCGTGAGGGTTTGTGATCCATGGTTTGGGTTAAATCTTGTAGTAATTATCTTTTTCGACTCAATTTTTTTATAATTTTTTTACGTTTTTAAATCTAAAAAACAAATATTTTAAAGTTTAACAGGTTTTGAGAATTCAAGAACCAAATAATATTAGCTTTTTGCAAGGTGGTAA
The DNA here is from genome assembly GCA_019973935.1 of Trichonephila clavipes. Taxonomy (NCBI): domain Eukaryota; kingdom Metazoa; phylum Arthropoda; class Arachnida; order Araneae; family Nephilidae; genus Trichonephila; species Trichonephila clavipes. Next base: position 8,980 of record BMAU01021342.1, on the reverse strand, counting down.
AAAGGTGAAAACCCACAAACATTGGTGGAATTTCAGTTCCTCTTTATTTGAAATGAAATGAATAAATGCTTAATTATTGATTTCAATAAGCAAAACAAAAAAAATTAATTATATATTATTTATATTTTTCTGATTTAACTTTCTAAATCCAAAAGACATTCCTCTGTATCAGGGATTTTAAAGAATATAATTCAACAAACAATAAGAATTGTGATAGAGTGATATGCGAGTTAAGAGCAGTCGGTAGGGTAAGACCCCTTTTAAAAATCGAGTTTGAGATTTTGATATCTCTATAAACCCCTAATCGGGAGCTTTCCATTGATACAACATACAAGCCATTATATGAATTAGAAGTACTTTAAAATGATTTTTAAAAAATAATCAGCTTATGAACCACGCCCATTTGACAGATAAAAATGTAAACATTGTCTTTTTAAATCTGTAGCAAAGTCGCAAAGCCTCAATTTATTTTTATTAATACGCAATAGATACCTGTATAGTAACTGCAAATTTAACTGTGTTAGATATGCAAAAAAAAAATTCTGCGAAATTTTGAAACGTGGTTTTAATTTGAATGTTATATTTAATATTTAGTGATTTTACCAAAATTTAAACCTGTTCTTCACTTTAAATTTAGTTTAAATAAGTAATAATAAATAAATAAAACTTTAAAAGGCTTAGAAAAACGCTAAAAATATTTCAAAAATACTTGAAGTTTTTGGATACTTAAAAAATTTGGATTAAATTCAATACAAAGATAAGATATTTTATAAAAATTTCTGTTTTCAAAAACTTATTTTTTTAAAATTGTGTAAATTTACTGTATGCATGTTTAAAATTTATATTTTTAAAATTGTGTAAATTTACTGTGTGTATGTTTCTTAAATGCAATTGTGTATACTGAAGTGACATTTTTGAAAGATTCTTAAAACATTTAAATATAAAGCAGTTACAACAAAAAAATTACAATTTTTAATAAATTCATAATAATAATTGTTCGGTGAACTAAATGTTTGTCATTGAAAAAAATAAATATTATATTTAAAAAAAATTCACTTCAGTATAAATATAATGTCTAATTAATATAAATAAAAATTTGAGTTTTTATGTTTAATAGTTTCTGAGAAAAAGGTATGAGATGATACCTTAAATGTCATGTTTGTTGTCTTTGCGAGAAGCTTGTTACATACATAAAAATACATAAATTTCATGTTTAAGAACATAGAAACAGTTTTATTTTGTCTGTTTTAGAAATCATTTGTCCAGTTTAAAGTAACTTTTGAAGTTTTAAACTTAGAAACTATCTGCAATAACAAGACCTAATGATAATGTTACGAAAACATAACGAAAACTTAAGGTATTTTAAATACCATCTCAAATTCACACCAAAACCATATTGATACATTTTCACATTATATTTATGATGCTTTCTGTTCAAATTTGATATCTGTAATGTATGAAAGCTACAAATTGTTTAAAAATTGATTCAGTATTTGAGAAAATTTTGATGTTTTCTAGTTTAAAAAACTGAAAAATGCTGTTCTGGGCAATTTAAGACTTTTTTGTTTATTATTTTATGCAAAATAAATTGCAAAGATTCTAATGTTTAATAAAATGGGACAAATACATGCTGTAATTCATAATTTTAGTTATAAAATGGCACTTTATAGTAAAAATTCAACTTTTTCAAAAATGTTTTTAAAACTGTATTCATCTTTTTCTCAGAATATAAGGTTTTAATGTACATACATTTTTTCCCTTATGTTACTGATATGTAACTATATACATTCCTGTGAGTTTTTTTAGGAATTTCTCAAAATATTTGACTGGAGTCCATATATCGTGACAAAAAATGTCAATTTTTTTAAAAATTCAAAGTGATATTTTTATGTTACATGTTTTTGAGAAAACTAAACAATATATTTTAAATATTTCACTTTCATTGCAAATATTATTGTTTATTTATTGTTTAGACAAGTTTTTAAGCTTTAATATATTCAAAGATTTTTCAGTAATAGCTAACTAATTGTAACTCAGATGTGTTATGCTTTTTGTCGTTGCGAGAAGCTTGTTGCATGCATAAAAATAAATAAATTCCAAGTTTAAAAACATAAAAACAGTTTTATTTTTGACTTTTTTTAAATCTTTCGTACAGTTTAGAGAAAATTTTGAATTTTGAAACTTTTAGAAATTGTGTTTGCATGGAAACGTACAAATCCATAATTCAATTTTTCTAATGTCGTAAAATCACATATTCCCAAATCATGACTTTTACATATTGATACATGTTTAAATTATATTTATGATGTTATAAGGTCAAATTTGACATTTATAATGCATTGAAGCTAAAAATTCTTCACAGATTGTTACATAATTTGTGAAAATTGATGCAAAATGCTAAAAAAATCTCGTTGAACAAAAACTGAAAATTACTATATATGTATTTTCTGAAAATTTTAAGGCTTTTTTGTTTCCTATTTTATGTTTAAAAAATTAAGAAGATACTAATGTTTAATAAAATAGGGCAAATACATGTTGTAATTCATTATTTTTGTAATTAAGTGCCTTTTTACACTTAAAATGCAATTATCTCAGAATGATTGTTTTCAAACCACGTGTACGTTTTTCAAAAAATCTAAAAAATCAATATAAATGCAATTTTTACTGCACATAAATAATATGTAACTATATATAATAGAGTTACTCTCTTGGATATTTTCCCAAAATATTTTGCTCAGAAGCAGTTATCGTAAAAAAAATGACAATTTTCCCAAATTTCAAAGCGATACTTTTACGATGAATTTTTTTGAAAAAAGTAAACAATACATTTGAAACATTTTACTGTTATTTAAATAAAAAAGTCTAATTATTATACAGCCAAAAAATTTGAATTTTTTATATTCAACAATTTCTGAGAAACAGGTTCCTAAAATGGCTCAATTTAACATTGCCGGTATAGGCCCTACCGACTATTCTTAAGTCTTTTCGTTGGAAAAAATAACTTATTGAATAAAGTCTTTTCCATACCACTTAGAAAAAACTAAGATTAGATAAAAAAAACTAACAAACACGCTTTTAAAGTGAATTAAACTAAAAAGTAAAAAAAATAATAATAATTCTTAATATAAGAATAAAATTATTAACGAGAAAATTATAATATCATTTGGATAAAAGCGCGGTGGGCTTTATATAATTGTTATAATTTCTTACTAGTTCTATTCCGAAATGCTGTGTTGGTGTAAAAATGTAGTACCCCACGCGCTTTTACCACAATGGCATTAATTTTCTCGTTAATCATTTTATTCTTATATTAAGATGTTTTTTTTTAACTTTTTAGTTGTATTCACTATAAAAGCGTGTTTATTAGTTGTTTTTAAACTATAATTTATTTTTCAGGTTTAGTTCGATTTACAATAAAAACCTGTATTTTTTTTAGTTTTCAAAACTATAATTTATTCTTTGTTGAATTTATCCTTGAGTTTGTTTTTTGGAGCCGGAATTACGTCGCTGCTGGAATTAGTATTGTTCTTCAATGGATATTAATTAATGGGTCTGAAGGGTATATTTTATCTCCGTTTACGGCTACTCGGATGAGTCCCATATCGTTATATTTCAAAGATTTCGTTTCTATGGATACAGGTCTAACTAATAAAAGTGTGTTAAGAAGAAATATTAAATGTCAATCACATTATCACCTTTTAAATGTATTGCTGTAATGATAATTCGTATCATTGCTTTTAAACGTATTGCTATAATGTTAATTCTTATCATAACTTTTAAACGTATTGTTTTATCAAAATAAAAAAAAAAATATTTAGCTGTTAAAACATAAATTTATCACCTTTTAAACGTATTGGTATAATGTTAATTCGTATCATCATTTTAAGCTTCTAAACTTCTACCTTCTAAATTTCTAAACTGCTAAATATTTTTAATTTTTTTATAAAAATGAAAAATATTTAGCAGTAAGAACATAAATTATTTTTATTTACATGCACAAGTCTTTTTTATATTTTCATTTTCAAAACAACTACGCACCCACCCTAGATTTGTTCACATAAAGAACATTTTTTTTAATTTGTATTAACCACAAGCCTATTCGTGGTTTTAGGATTGCTTCTTAATCTTTTAGTCGCTAAATCTAGAAATGACATATGGAATTAGTCTTCAAATCTGAAAATGGTTTATGCAATTAGTCACCAAATCTAGAAATTCGTGAAGTCCTTATTTATGAGGATCCTTATCAGGACAATGAAACAAAATTATGAAATTATTGTATTGCCATCGGTCTTTGACATGTGTACAAAATTTCGAATTAATCTGACCTTTAAAAGTGGGTAAAATTCGAGTTCAGATTCCATTACATACAAGTGAAACTAATAAAAGCGTGTTAAACAGGAAATTCACTGCCACAGAAAACCCGCCATGTAGATGGCGCCACTGCCCAGGCTCCTCCTAATGGTGTGGTGTGGAGAGGGGATTTCAACTTAGTTTTGGTACAAATTAGGAGGTCGCCAATAACCCTTCAAAGGACAACGTAAATTAAAATCCAATGGAATTTACTATTATAGATTGCCACAGAATTATTTTATTTTTGAAAACTCTCATTTTATTATGTTTTTTCAAAAGTTATTTTTAACATTCAACAGCTGCTGGAAAAGAAGCTTCAAAAGAATAATATTTCATAGAATCCTTATTTTGCAATTCAAGCCCCCCAAAGAAAATATCGTTCTCTCTTTTACTAAAAAAAAAGTTATTACCCGGCTTATACAATATTCCGTTATTTAATATAAATTTTAATTACGTTCGTACGATGTTATTAACCTGTGTAATTTTCACTGCATATAACTTTGTAACTTCTCCTTAATTTATGAGGCATGGTTAATTTAACAACAATCATTAGTTAGAAATTGGAAACTTATTTTTAGTATTCGTTATTTCGAAAAATAACAGGCGAAATTGGTCAGATGAGATGCTGAGAACTTTTTGTTCATTCTTACCCTAATACAGCTCTAGAGCTAAATAATGTCGCATTCAAGAAATCTGGTTCAACCTTCCAATAAGCGTTTCTAGAATTTTACAGAGATTACTTACTCATAACTGCTTTCCTTACTCATAAGTACATCCCTTACTCATAACCACATTCTTTATTCATAAGTGTATCCCAGACACGATTCATGTGTAAAATTACTACACTTAACTAATCTTTGAAGCTTTTTTTTAAATTACTGAAGATGAATGATTTTTTATATTTATATTTAAAACAATTTATTATCCAAATAAGCTAATTCAATAAGGATATAACAATATCCCGTAGTTTTGCACACTATTTTCTTCTCTGTTTCAGTAGCATCAATAATACGATAAAATTGTAATATAATAAAAATGCAAATTCTTCAAATACTGGAACTAATATAAGGAAAATTTCATCATGAATATATTTCTATTTCTTTTGGGTCCTTGATCCTACACCTTCCTCGTCTAATGTCGTTCGTCATTGAATGGATTACTTATGGAATCGTATTATATAAATGCTGTAATGAAAAGAACAATAGACATGTCTATTTGGGACGGATTGTTTATTAACATCGACCTTCGAAGCTTACAAGGGAATCTTCCGAAATCTGTTGATGATTCGTTGAATGGATAATTTATGGGAATGGCCGTGCGTATCTTGCATATCTACTTCCTAACATGATTTGAATATATTTATTTCATTGGAAATGTGTACATTTCTAAAAACAATTATTTATAAAGTAATCATTCACTACTATTTTCAGTTATTTAAGGAAACATATATTGTAATATTTAATCGATTATTCATATCACGAAAGCCTGAGAAAATGTAATATTTAAAAAAAAATCGTACGGGTTTTTATCTTGTTTTATTTTAGAACAAACATATGCATGCAATTACTATACGTATCTCAGGACTAAAAGTATTTCTCTTTGAAGATATCTCTTAAATAGTTGTTTAAAAATGAAAATAATAATAAAAAGATAAAGCTTATTGTACTTACACAGAGGAATATTCATTTGAAATACCAACATACACTGGTGTGCAAAAATTAAGGACGAAGTCGAAAAATTAGCATATCAGCTGAACGAAGAGGCAGAGCGGACAGAAAGACCAATCAGGAGATTAAGTAAAGTGATGTACGGTAGCACATGCGCAGATATGCAGGTAGACGTAATGGGGGAGTGTCTGAGAAGTATAAAGCATGTTGTCGGTGTAAGATCAGTATTTCTGGCAAAGAGATTGCACGCCGTATAGCAGTTAAAATCACACCGAGTTGCTGCCTCAGCGAGAAATGGCAAATAATCAATCTGTTAGACGACATCTGGATGCTTTTACCCGAGGTCGAATCATTGGGAAGTTGGAGGAAGGCCGCAGTGTGACAAGTGTGGCTGCAGAGTTCGGAATTGCATCGTTTCACGACTTTGGAGACAATTTGAAACTACAGGAACAGCTATCTTGGGGTTCAGTAGTGGTTGTCCACGAGGAAACACACCCGCAGATGACCGGTACATTGTCTTACAGGCCAGAAAAAACAGGCGGCAGACAGCGGAAGAAATCGCTAGACACACGACACAGGCGACTGGACGACCGATATCGCGTTTTACCGTGGCCAGAAGACTGCACGGTGGTGGTCTGTTTGCACGACGCCTGTACGGTGTGTACCTTTAACGCCTGCCCATCGGAGAAGGCGTTCTCTGGTGCCGGGAACACCGGAATTGGAGAGACAATGAATGGGGACGAGTACTCTTTACAGATGAGAGCAGATTCCGTTTGAGTAGCGATTCTCATCGCATACTCATCTGGAGAGAGCGGGGAAGCCGCAATCATCCCTCGAGCATCATTGAAAGGGACAGGTATGGAGGTCGCGGTGTTCTCGTTTGGGGAGGCATCATGCTTGGTAGTCGTACAGACCTTCACATCTTCGACGCAGGTTCAGTCAACGGGACCCGTTATTGTAACGGTATTCTTCTTCCATATGTGCGTCTTTTTAGAGGCGCTATGGGTCTGCAGTTCCTTTTCAATGCACCATGTTATCGCACAGTAGCTGCCGAACAGCTCTTATAGAGTGAGGATATTGAACGTATGGATTGGACGGCACGATCTCTGGATCTCAATCACATCGAGCATGTATAGGATTTTCTAGGCAGACGCTTGGCAGCTCGTACCTTACCACCAGTAACGATTCGGGAGCTTCGATTGGCGCTGCAAGACGAATGGGCAGCAATGCCTCAACAACTCATTGACTCCCTCATTCTCAGCATGGGCAGACGCTGTGAAACCTGCCTAGCAGTCAGGGGAGATCATATCCCCTACTAAAGATCGGATGTTTCTTGCTGGACACCCATCACAGGGATGTTTCGGCCTTCAGTCGCATTGCGCTCCATGCTACTTTTTCAATCAAGCTTCTTTTTATCCCTCTGTTTGCTCTTTTAGTTAGTGTTGCTTACATTACACATGTCCTTACGTATTGGGGATCTTACGGTATTAAATGTGTTGATTTGGAAAGCTTTTGTACAAAGTGATATTGAAAAAACCGTCTCGTCCTGAATTTTTGCACACCAGTGTATAGTTATAGATAGAAAGTATTTTGATACAACTGCTGAGAGAATATACTTAGAATACTCACACATAAATATATACAAGAAAATGATGCAACATACAAATTTTGAAACTTTTCGTAACTGATTTGTAAACTTTTTGAATTTGAGTTAATACTTGTAAAATTATTTATCCTGAATCCTTAACTCCATAACTTGTCTCAACGTTTTATGAAACTATAGAATTTGACTTATTTCATACAGAGGAATTTCGTATTGGTTCGGAAAAATAAATGGTGAGCTACGAGTAGTTTCTTTTTCTTTTTGTAATGAATTCATTGGAATAATTATTGATGTACCAATATATAATTTTTTTTTTAGCCATTAAGAATGAGACGAGTTTTATCTTCAAATGTTTTTAAAAATATGTTTAGCCGTTTTGATTCTTCTGAAGAACCTGCTTAAAATTAGATACTCACTGATTTATCAAAATTCGTACGGTACAATCATAATTTTAATTTATTATGTAATTGAAACTATTTACGATATATAACAAAACTTAAATTACTTAAGAAAATTATTTAATTTAATTAAAAAAATAAAACTGTTTACATTCAAAAATAATTTTAATTAAAGATTTTTTGACAACACAGGAAATTTTATTTTTTATTTAGAAAAAGTTAAAAATATTCGCAATTCGGAAATAAGTTTTATAAAATAAGAAATAGGTCTGGTTTTATAACAATTTGACTCTCAATAATGTTCTGAGAAGTGTCTTTAATTCCAGTTTTTAAAACTGAATAGCAAAATAAGTAGGAAAATCTTTGCTTCTACCTTCTGAAAATTATACGATCTATATTTTAATTGATAAAATTTTATTTCTCCTAAAATCCTAAATGAACAGCAAATAAATCTACCATTTTACTGCTTCTTAATATTCCAAACTAAATTTGTATTCTTGTAAAAAATGAAGATTTTTTTTTAATGCAAAATATTATTTTAACAGTAAATGTAGCAGTCATTTTTTTTGTTAACGTTTGTAAAAGAAAATCATAAATATGAGCAATTTTACAGTAATTAAAAAATAACTCTCAATAAACATTTCACTTATACATAAAATGTTCTATTGAAAAGACGGTATAATTTTCGATTCCTTCTTTGCTGACGCATCCCACACTTGTACGAGAGTTCGGATCCAGAATGTCACATGAAATAAATGAGGGTTGATTCGTAGCAATATTGTTATTTTTACCATTGTAGAGTTAAAATTAGTTTTCCTAGCATTGCGGAACGTTTTGGCAAGTGTTCTTGATTTTCATAATTTATTTTTACTTATTTTCAGGAAATTTCTACTTTTGTTTACAAAATATATTTCTGAGAAGTTATTAGAATCAGATTTACTATAATTATGACGAGGTGGGCT